>JAAGEH010000146.1:361191-414945 GCA_011751065.1 Lasiurus cinereus
CCTAGGATTTGGCCTGTTGGGAGGAGTTGGCTCTACTGTCCCCCAGAAGAGACACACCCTTTTACACTTGTCACTTGCCCTGCCAGGGGCAAAGGACACCCTGCTGGAGTTTGTCTGTGCACCTGCTCCCTAGAGCAGGGAGCCTTTATGGGACGGGGGGGGGGAAGGGTTCCGGCTCAGCAGGGCCCCAGTGCCTGGGTGACTTAACCCCTTCATAATTTGGTTTTGTCTGTGGCTCCTGAAGGTGTCTTCGGACTGAAGCTTCCAGGTCTGGTCTGTCTGGTCACTGAGTGGCCGGCTCAGGGACAAATGAGAAATGTGGGCATCTTAGATCCAAGAACAGAAAACCCTCTTATAACAGATGCTTATTAAATGCCTGGGACGCAGCCTTGAGCATGACAGCCTCCCGCTCAGGTGCAGGGGTTTAATCAAGTATCAGTGATTATATAATTATATACAAGGACAAGAAACAGGAACAACTGAAATTTCCTTCTAGGAGGGTGATTACTTGGGTGGGACAGTCAGGAGCGGGGAATGGAACTGTGACCAGAGAGAAGTTAAAGATGTTTTGGGCAGAGAGAAGGACATGTGCAAAGGTCTTGGGGTGGGTGCTTTCTGGGTTTGTTCAAGGAGCAGGAAGAAGGAGGGAGGGAAGTGGGGGAAGGGGGAGGAGATGTGGCGTGGGGATGGTCCTGGGGAGGACATTGATGTTAGTATCTAAGGATGATGGGGAACCCTGAGGGAGTTTTAATGGTGGGCATGAAGCTGAGGAAACCAGGAGGGAGACTGAGTCGTGTGTGCAAACTCCAGAAGGCTGGTCTGTGTGGCCCTAGGGCTGGTGCTAGGGGAGAAACATGTGGCTACATGCTTTCTCTCCTCCACTCCCAGCCTCTCTGCCTTTCGCCATCCTGACGCTCGTGAATGCCCCGTACAAGCGAGGGTTCTACTGTGGTGATGACTCCATCCGGTACCCCTACCGTCCAGACACCATCACTCATGGGCTCATGGCCGGGGTCACCATCACTACCACTGTCATCCTTGTAAGGCAGGAGGGAGCTTGTCGGGGGGTGGGAGCGTGGTGTATCTGCACTGGGTGGTATTTGTGGGGAAGAGGACCCCCTTCAGAGTTCCCAGTTCCCTGGTGGCCTCAGGGAAGCCGGAAATCCTAAACCCCTTTCGCTGGGGAGGACTGAGTAAGTGCCTGGCAGAGCCCCAGGGTTGCCACTCTGGCCTGCTCTGAGGCTTCTTGGCTGATCCCTTTGCAGGTCTCAGCCGGAGAAGCCTACCTGGTGTACACAGACCGGCTCTACTCCCGCTCCAACTTCAACAATTACCTGGCTGCTGTCTACAAGGTGCTGGGGACCTTCCTGTTTGGGGCCGCAGTGAGCCAGTCCCTGACAGACCTGGCCAAGTACATGATTGGCCGGCTGAGGCCCAACTTCCTGGCAGTGTGTGACCCTGATTGGAGCCGGGTCAATTGCTCCGTCTATGTCCAGGTGGAGAAGGTGTGCAGGGGAAGCCCTGCCAACGTCACGGAGTCCAGGTGGGTGCTGCTGGGCTAGCGGCCTTCACACTGGGTGATGCTGGGGGGCTCAAGCCATAGGCACTCCACGCCCTGGGGGAGAATGGGGGCGGGAGAAGGGTCCCCAGAAGCTGGATATTGAAGAATGAATTGCCAAAAGGAGAAGGATAAAGAGGTACCTCATTGGGCAAAGGACAAGGTGGGAGCAGGGCTGGGAGGTGAGGTGGGGCTGGGGTGTCAGGCCGGGAGCAGAGCAGCCAGTGTTCGGAGGGGTTACCCATCCCCCCATAAATTTCAGGTCCATTTTCATGCTTTTACTCTGTCCTCTCATCATCCCTATTGATAAACTTTTCATGACTTCCTTATTTTTCTTTTTAAAACTTGAAATAAAGTTCAGTAGCATAAATTCACTAATTTAACCATTTCAATGTGTACAATTCATTGGTTTTTTAGTACATTTGCAATGTTGTGCAGCCATCTCTATCTTATTTCAAAACATGTTCATCGCACCAGAAAGAAACTCCATATCCATTAGCTCTTCCCCTCAGCCCTTGTTAAGGACTAACCTATTTTCTGTCTCTGTGGGTTTACCTATTTTGGACATTTCGTATACATGGAATCATATTTACTGTGTGGCCTTTCTTGCCTGGCTTCTTTATTATTATTTTTTTAATCCTCACCCAAGGATATTTTTTTCCATTGCATTTTAGAGAGAGTGGAAGGGAGGGAGGGAGAGGGAGAACGTGGAGAGAGAAACACTGATGTGAAAGAGACACACTAATTGGTTGCTTTCCAGCATGAGGCCTGACTGGGGCCGGGGATCAAACCTGCAACCCAGGTACGTGCCTTTGACCAAGAATGAGCCTGCAACCCTTGGGTGTGTGGGCGGACACTAATCACAGCCACACTGGCTAGGGCTTGCCAGGACTCTTTACTGTTCTAAAGGTCGTCACCCATATTGTAGCTTCTGTTGGTTTTTGCTTCATGTATTTTGGGTTCTGTTGTTAGGTGCATGCAGTATTTCTTTGTAATTATTGTATTTCTTGATGGCTTGACCCTTTCATCACTGCGATGTCCTTTCTTTCTCCTAACATTTTTTTGTCTTTTTTTTTTTTTATTTAATATATTTTATTGATTTTTTACAGAGAGGAAGGGAGAGGGCTAGAGAGTTAGAAACATCGATGAGAGAGAGACATCAATCAGCCGCCTCCTGCACACCCACACTGGGGATGTGCCTGCAACCAGGATACATGCCCTTGACTGGAATCGAACCTGGGAACTTTCAGTCCACAGGCTGACACTGTATCTACTGAGCCAAACCGGTTTCAGCCATTTTTTTGTCTTAAAGTCTGTTTTGCCTGATAGTAAATATAGCATAGCCGTTCTGGCAGTCTTTTGGTTGCTCTTTGCATGGAATATTTTTTTCCATTCTGGTACTTTCAACCTATTTGTGTCTTTGAATCTAAAGTGAGTCTCTTATGTACATCATAAAGTTAGATATTTTAAAAATCCATTCTCGCCCTAACCGGTTTGGCTCAGTGGATAGAGCGTTGGCCTGCAAACTGAAGGGTCCCAGATTCAATTCCAGTTAAGGGCATGTACCTTGGTTTCGGGCACATCCCCAGTGGGGGATCAATGTTTCTCCTTGATGTTTCTAACTCTCCCTCTTCCTTCCTCTCTAAAAAAATCAATAAAATATATTTAAATAAATAAATAAATATCCATTCTCTAATCTCTGCCTTTTAGGTAATTTAATACATTCACATTAAGGCAAATTCTATTATTTGTTACCTATACATTATATATTTTTTTATTTTGTTTTGTTTTTTAATTTCTCCATTACTATCTTTCCTGTTAAATAGGTATTTCTTATGTAAAAAGTTTGCAGATACATAGTGCTATATATATATATTGCATACCCCCTTTGAGATTATTGTCACAAATTTTATACATTGTGTCCTATCAACATAGATTTATATATATACTGTTTTATGCAGTTTTTAAAGTTGAGGTGTAATAACATTATACTTGTTCAAGTGTACAACATAATCATATAGTTTTATTAATTGTGAAATGATCACTGTGGTCTCACATGTTAGCATATATGCCTTTTTTAGTCATATAGGAAAAAAAACAGGAATTATAAACCAAAAAATACATTAATACTGATGTTTCTATTTGTAACTGCCTTTACTAATGTTTTTTATGTCTTTGTGTGGATTTGCATTACTATCTAGTAGTATCTTTCATTTCTCCCCGAGAAACTCCCGTTTAGCATTCCTTGTAGGGCAGGTATACAAGCATTGAATTCTCTGGATCTTTGTTTATCTGGGAATTTCTCCTGCATTTTTAGAGGATAATTTTGCTAGATATAGAATTCTTGGTTGACAGTTTTTTTTCTGTTTTAATTATTTGAATATGTAATCTAGCACCTTCTGAATGGAATGGTTTCTGATAAGACAGCTGCTAATCTTGTTGAGGGTCCCATGTGCACAATGAGTCCTTTCTCTTGCCTGCTTTTAAGACTGTCTCTTGACTTCTTTTGGTAGTGTAATTATAATGTGTCTCTGTAGATGTCTTTGAATTTATCCTACTTGGAGTTTATTGAGCTTCCTGAATGTGTAAATTAAAGTTTTTCATCATGTTTGGTGATTTTTCAACCCGTATTTCCTTAGATACTCTAACTGCCCCTTTCTCTCTCTCCTCTTCTTTTGGGACTCCCATTATGTCTAACACTAGCCATGTTTCCAAGGAAGATTCTCCCTTAGATTGTGAGAAGTTCAGTGGAAGAAGACAGGAGACCAGGAGGGGATTGACGGAAGGTAGAGATGCTGAATAAGCTGTCTGGTCTCTGAGCATGGGCCCTTGGGCTCTGTTCTCTGCACAGCCCTCCTGATGTGTGCTGCCCTCTTCTTTCTTAGATTGTCTTTCTACTCTGGACACTCCTCCTTTGGAATGTACTGCATGATGTTCTTAGCGGTGAGTTGGTTTCCCTGTGCCTTGCTTGGGGGTGGAACTGTGGCCAAGGCACTCCCCCTTTGCTGGGCCTCAGTTTCTGCATCCATAAAATGGTGGGTGGAGGAGGGGATTGGTTGGGCTAAGTGGTTCGTTCACAAAAACTGGAGGCCCTGGGTCTTCTCTGCTCTTGGCCTTGGGCTACCATCTGTGCATTGGCCATGGGGTGAACCCAGCAGGCACTTGAGCTCATGGCTGTCCTCTGTACCTCCAGCTCTACGTGCAGGCGCGGCTCTGCTGGAAGTGGGCAAGGCTGCTGCGGCCCACGGTGCAGTTCTTCCTGGTGGCCTTTGCCCTCTATGTGGGCTACACCCGTGTATCTGACCACAAACACCACTGGAGTGATGTCCTCGTGGGCCTCCTGCAGGGGGCACTGGTGGCCGGCCTCACTGTGAGCTCCTGGGCCCCAACATTTTGCCCTGGGACCCGCTTACTCTCTTCCTCCCTTTTATAGTCCCTAGTTCTCTGCTCCCATCTTTCCCCTCAGATCCGAGTCTTCCCATCCCCAGGTTCTGTTTTTCTTATTGCCCAATCCTCATCCGCTCCTGGGTTCTACCACCCCTCACCGCCACTCCCTTCCCAGGGTCCCATTCCCCACCTCCCTCACCTGGGTCCCAGTCCTACCCCAGCCCAGCCCACTTTGCCTCTTTTCCTCACCCAGGTTCGCTATATCTCCGACTTCTTCAAAACCCGGCCCCCCCAGCACTGCCTGGAAGAAGGGGAGCTGGAACGGAAGCCTAGCCTGTCCCTGACGCTGACCCTGGGTGAGGCTGACCGCAACCACTATGGGTACCCAGTCTCCAGCTCCTGAAGCAGGAAGCCGCCCAGGCAGGGCCTCCAGCTGGAACTCAGGCTGTAGGTCAGGATGTTGGTGGTGCTGGCCGGACCCTCAGCTGGGATGGCAATGAAGTGCTCCAGGCTCCAGGTGCTCCAGGCTGGTTCCCAGAGGGGTTTCTATTAAACCCACCTCCTGTGCACTGGACAAGGGGCCCGGTGGTGCCCAGGGCTGCCCTAATGTTTGGATGGGAACCCTCCATTATGAATAGAGCTCCATCAGTACCCCTTCTTCTGTTGGCTAAAAGCAAGAGATCTAGGGACCAAGAGATCTAGATAAATGCTCTTTATGTAAAATGTAATGTATATGTGGATTTGTAGTAAATGAAGGCATTTGCTTGACGAGTGTTATCAGCACCTCTGTTCCTTATGGCCATGCTTAGGACTGTCCCTACAGCGGAGGGGGACGGGCGGGGACAGCCCTCCTCAGCGGCTCGCTGATTTGTGAAGTCAACAAGCCAAATGAAAGTCTCGGCCAAGTCTTTAATCACTCATTTCTTCAGAGGGCCCGGTTCCTGTTAGTACAGAATGATACGAAAAATTTACATCGTGTGGGAGCTAAATGTGCTCAGGTGACCATGTGAGGAAATGTAAGCCTGCATCCCCTCCTGTGTACACACACCGCATTACAAAGGTTTCTATGTAGAACTGTCTGTATCTATATTAAACTAAGGATGAATTTATACTGCTGTCTCCAGCCTGATCCATTATCACATGGATACTGTAACCTCCCCTTGACCCAGGCTCAAACCCGCAACCTTGGTCTATCAGGAAGACCCCTTAACGGGTCTAACCAGTTGAGCTACCCAGCTGGGGCCATCTGCCATTTACTTAGTTCACTCCATTCCAGAGTATATAGAGAGAGTGGTTTCAGAATCATAAACTACCCCCAAGGGAAATAACTACATATAACATAGAGCCCACTGTGAACATATAGTACATTTTGCTTTAGTCTATAGATTCTGTTCCTTTTTCAGAGTTATGTAGGTCAGCACCTTTTGCCCCACTACCTACAGTGACTTTCTTTTCTACATTTCTAATATAGTTACATTCTCTGCCACACTCTGTATTCCATTCTGTGACACTCCTCCATCCTCAATAACTTAATTTGAATAGATTATGATTTAGTCTTTGGGCTGTAGAAAACTATGGGTTTTCATAAATGCACAATGGCTGACAGCCATCACTAAAATATTCTGTGGAACATTCCAACCCTCCACACCATGATCTACCATCTCTGTAGTTTTGCCTTTTCCAGAATGTTATAGAAATGGGGTCATACAGTGTGCAGCATCTTCCTACAGGATTCTTTTACTTGGGGATATATACGTGTAAGATTCAGGCATATCTTTGTTTACGTAGGAAACATTCAAGCCTGTAGAGAATTTTTGTAAGAGATTATTTGAGCCAAAACTGGCTACAGTTGCCAGGAAGCAAGATCTCAAATGCACCTGAGAACCACAGTTTTGCAACATCTCATGCCTTTGGAACTAAGGAGGGAATGGAAGGGAGATTAAATGAGCCAGGAGGGTTGGAGGAAGGGGGGTGGAGTCCAGATATTTAATAAGATTATGTTCTCCCTGGAGGGTAGTTATTTCAAAGGTGTGTTTCAGTTTACTTCAAAGGTATGTTAACCAGAATGCACAAAAACAATGGCTCGGGCTTGCTTAAGGCAAAGAAAGATAAAACCTTTTACTAGAAAAGATATATGCCTGGGGCGTGGCTACCCACCTGACCTTCCGAGCTAGGAATTTGCCATCATATCTCCCTGTGAGGTTCCTTTGGGTAGAACCCCCTTTCCTTCCCCTTTCCCAGGTTGAGGTTCATTCCTTTTTGTTTTGAACTGTGTTCCATTGCTTGTGTAGTGGAGGGAAAGTAATTTCCCTTTACCAGGTTGGCTGAGACTCCCCTATAATAAAGACAGGTTAACAGGAGAAAACCAAGTTTATCTCCCTTACACGTGAAAGACAGGAAAACGGAGTAGCTCTCTTAAATACCATCTTGAGCTAAAAACAAAAGAAAGATGTTAGGGTACGGGGGAAGCGATTTAAGGCAGGTTGTCCAGCAGAACAGTAAACGAAAGTATGGTGGTTGATGCAGATTTAAGTCGGGGCCTTCTCCATTGAAAATGTAGGCGGTGGGGACGGCACCAGGTGTCTGTCTTGCCCGTGGGGTCAGACCGAACCTGGGTTCAGCAACCTCGGTACTTGGGTCCTAGCCAAGAATTCAGAACCCAGACCCCAAACTAAGAGAACATTTATTTGGGAAATCACAGAGGTAGAAAACTCCCAGAAGAAATGGGTTTAGGAAACAAGTTATGGAGGTAAAGGAAGGGCCCTTGGAGCTTGGGAGTGAGAAAGCTAATGGTAACGGGCCTGGGACAGGGAGGAGAAAGGGAAAGGCACGCGTGTGCTCCTGGGAGGGAGAGCGCATGGGGTCCACTGCTAAGGGTTTTGAGGGTGTTTTCCAGGTGTGGCCATTCTGGACTGTGGTCTCCACTGATTGGCCACTATTCAATGCAGCTGGGCCTGAGGGCAGCATTGGCTGGTTTTCTTGCTTACCTGGGCCTGGAGCTGAAGTACAACTGAGGCCTAGATGTTATCTCTGGGGAGGAAAGGATAGTTTTGAGTGCATTTTAGTATATGTTGTAAAGTTTGCGTCGACCTTCATTTCATTCCATTAGTTATACTTCATGTGTTTTTGGAGGTCATCAGATGACTTTATTTAGCTTGAATTTCCCAAATTTAATGGATTCAGCTGGATTGCCTCAAGGGGGCATGGCCTCCACTGAATTGCATCCTGTGCTGCCCAGCTGAGCCCACGTAGAGGACCCCACTGGCGCATGCGCGTTCTGACCACTATGTGCCTTCTCCGTGCAGCATGCTGAGCTCCATCTCCTCAGGAGGCACAGGAAACTCCTCCAGACCTTGCGGACAATGTGGGTGGACAGTGTGGATCCGTGTCTGCAGAGGACACTTTGTTTACCTCAGCACCCGCCCTGGAGACTTTCCGTTATTTTTCTGTGTGGTGTAACCAATGTGTGGATTTTGTGTTGTTTTGAGTGTGGCTGTCCGTTGTTACCACCACCATTTATGAAGGTTCAGTTCTCTGTCCTGCTCCCATTGCCCATGTCTGTTTTTATGCCAGAACCAACCTGTTTGGGTTGCTGCGCTTTGTAATGTAGCTTGAAGTCAGGGATCCTGATGCCTCCAGTGTTGATCTTTTTCAAGACTGCTGTGGCTGTTTTTGGTTTCAAAAAGTGTTAGGAATGTTGGTTCTATTTCTGTGAAAATGCCATTGGAATTTTGATCAGGATTGCCTTAAATCTGAGGATCCTTGTGGGTAATATGGGCATTTTAACGTTATTAATTCTTCTAATCTATGAGCACGGGATATCTTTTTATTCATTTGTGTCTTCCATTTCTTTTGTCAGTGTCTTGCAGTTTTCAGTGTATGAGTCTTTTGACTCCTTAGCTAAGTTTATTTCAAGTTACTTTGATCTTTTTAATACAGTGGTAAGTGGGTTTGTTTTCTTATTCTCTTTCTGGTGGTCCATTATTAGTGTATGGAAACACAACTGATGTGGGTATGTTGGTTTTTGTATTCTGCAAATGTACTGGATTTGGATGCTGCAGACAAACAGCTTTTTGGATGTGGAGTGATGTGGAAAATGGGAATTAAAAAATTCTGCCGTGTCTAACACATCCCAGGGCACCTGTGGCTACAAATATAATCTTCCCCTAATGCCTCTTCCTGGTATGTGGACTGCCTGCCACATGGGCGATTAGCTTCACCATGTTGGGTGAACTGGCTCTGCATCGGACTTGGTCTCTGTAACAAACTTGGCTCTTTTCCATTGGCTCAGTACTGACACAGGTGTTTTGAATATTGATTTACTTTCCAATAATTTTAAAAGTCTAGAAAATGCCCTGGCCAGGAGGCTCAATTAGTTGGAGCATTGTCCTGTACACCAAAAGGCTGTGGGTTCAATTCTGGTCAGGGGGCAACCAATTGATCTCTCTCTCATTCTCTCTCCAGTTTAAAAAAAACCCCACATACCATGGGTGAGGATTAAAAAAAAGTCCAGAGAAGTTTCAATAGCAGTACAATATGTACTTCTCTGTACTCAGATTCCACAGCCGTCATTCCACATTTGCCATGTCACACGAAGTGCTGCAGTGTATATTATCCAGAATAAGTGTGCTGTCCCAGGAAATCATTTTGGTTTCCATGTTATAATCTAACCTATCGTCCCACGTCAACTTCCACCACCTGTCCCAACGGTGTGAAATGTTTTTTTCCATTTGAGACCATCCTGTTTTTCTGGAACTGTTACCGAGACTTACTCTCTTTTTCACAACCCGATGGAGTCTGACCTGGATGCCTGTTTATGCCCAGCTTCCTTCACTTCCATGGATATTTTCAGTGTTCATCAATGTTATAACGTGTATCAGTACTTCATTTTTTTTATTGTGATTTATTATATGCAACATGACATTTACAGCTTAAACCATTTGAAGTATAGAGTCCTATGGCAGTAACTGCATTTACATTGTGTGCAAATATCAACACCATCCATCTTCAGAACTTTATTTTCCTCAAGTGGAATTGTATTCTTTAAACACTAACTTCCCATCCTCCTTTCCCCCTAGTCCCTGACTACGTTCTACTTTCTCTGAATTTGATTTCTGCAGATGCCTCCTATAAGTGGAATCATTTAATATTTGTCTTATTTCACTTAGCATAATGACCTCAGGGTTGACCCATACTGTAGCCTGAGTCAGAATTTCCTGAGTTTTTAGGCTGAATAATATTTCAGTGTGTATATACCACATTGTGTTTGTCCATTCATTCATTGATGGACACTTGGGTTGCTTCCACCTCTGGCTACTGGGAATTGTGCTGCTATGAATCTAGGTGTATAAATATCTGTTCAACTTCCTGCCTTCAAATCTTCTGGGTGTGTACCCTGAAGTAGAATTGCTGGATTATACCTTAATTCTGTGTTTAAGTTTTTGAGGAACCACCAGTGGAGTTGTTGAACTATTTGGTAATTCTTTTGAGGAAACACCAAACTATTGTACACAAAGTAAAATGGCCGCACCATTTTACATTTGCACAAGCAATGCTTAAGGGTTCAAATTTCTCTAGGTCGTTGTTAACATTTATTATTTGTACTTTTCTTGATGATAGCCATTCTAATGAGTGTGAAGGGTTATTATTGGGGGTTTAATTTGAATTTCCATCACGACTAAGGATTTATACATCGTTTCCTGTGCTTGTTGAGTCCATTTTAAAGATTTAGTTGATGAGTTGTACAGGTCCATGTATGTTCCAGATAACAGTTATCAGAGATACAGTGTGCAACTATTTTCTTCCATTCTGTGGGCTGTCATTCACTCTCTAGATAGCTTCTTTTGATGCACAAAAGGTTTTAATTGTGAGAAATCTCACTTTTCTATTTTTTTTCTTTTAATGCCTATGGTTTTTTTAAGATCCAAGATCATGAAGATTCATGTTTTCTTTGAGAGTTTATTTAACCTACTACATTTAAACCTTTTATATATTTTGAGTTAAGTTTGTATGTGCTGTGAGGTAAGGGTCCAGTTTCATTGCTCTGCTGGTGAACAGTCACCAAGCACCATTTGTTGGACCCAATTTGATGATGTCTGCCCTTGTCAAACATCAGATGTCTGTGGACGGATGGGCTTATTTCTGGGCTCTCATTTCAGTTGTATTCATTTATATGTATAGTCATGTGCCACATAATCACATTTTGGTCAACAACAGACCACAAGTATAATCATGATCTCATAAGATTATAATGAAAAATTCCTATGGTCTAGTGATGCAGCTGTCCCAACATAGCACAATGCATTACTCATGTATTTGTGGTGCTGCTGGTGTGAACACACCTACTGACAGCCATATAAAAGTAACAGCACATAATACTTGATAACAATAATAAATGACCATGTTGCTCTAACTGGTTTGCTCAGTGGATAGCGCGCTGGCCTGTGGAATGATGGGTCCCAGGTTCGATTCCAGTTAAGGGCACATGCCTAGGTTGTGGGCTCAATTCCCAGTGGGGGACTTGCAGAAGACAGCTGGTCCATGATTCTCTCTCATCATGGATGTTTCTATCTCCCCCTCTTCCTTCCTCTCTGAAATCAATAAAAATATATTAAAAATAAATAAATAAACGACCATGTTACTGGTTAATGTATTTACTATACAATCCTTTCATCATTATTTTAGTGTCCTCTTTCTACTTATGAAGTTTCCTGTGAAACATGCTGTGTGACACCAACAGCAGCCTCATACATCTCTTTTCTACACTCTCTCTTTAAAATTTATATTTTTAAATTAATTTATTTTTAATTAAAAATGTATACATTTTATTAAAATTAAAATGATATTTGATAATTCTAATTTACTGGTTTATGTTACATTGTAGTGTTGAACTTTAATTTTCCTTATGTAAATATTTAAATTGTAAATGTTATTATTGTGGTAAGGTACCATTTTAACCATTTCTAAGTGTACAGATAGTTCATAGCTTTGAGCACATATATGTTTTGTGCAACCATCACCATCATTCATCTCCAGAACTTTTTACCTCCCACACTGAAACTCTAGCCATTAAACAACTCCCCTTACTCTCTCCTTCTACTTTCTGGTAACCACTATTCTACTTTCTATCTGTATGAATGTGACAATTCTCAGTGCTCCATACAATATTTGTCCTTTTTAATTTTTCCCCCCACTTAGCATAATGTCTTCGAGGTTCATTCATATTGTAGCGTATCAGAATTTCCTTCCCTTTTTAAGGCTGAATAATATTCCATTGTGTGTTTATACCACATTTATAAATTTAAGTCTTATGCTTTGTCTCTCAAATTAGATTATAAACTTCATAAGAATAGACACTCCATATTGTTAATATTTTTTAGCCCATAATATAATATTCAATGTTTTATAAATATTTGGTGGTAGACAAACCAATTGGAAGAAATCTGATACGTTAGGAATGCTATTATTATTATTCCCCCCCCCCCTTTTTTTTTTACAGAGGAGAAAACTGAATCTTGGGCAGTCTTAAGTTTTTTTAAATCATTTTTTATTTTTCAGTTACAGTTGACATACAGAAGTATTATATGAGTTTCAGGTGTACACCCAGTGACTAGGCAATATATTACTAAGTGGTCATCCTGATAAATCTTGAATTAGATTTATCCATACTAATTAGAATATTGACTGTATTCTCAATGCTTTACTTTACATCCTCATGACTATTCTGTAACCAATCTGCCTTCTTAATGCCTTCACCTTTTTCATCCTTTCCCCAAACCCCTCCCATCTGGCAACTGTCAAAATGTTCTCTGTATCTATGGAGTCTGTTTCTGTTCTGCTAGTTTTTTTGCTTTTAGATTCAATAGTTGATAGATAGGTATATATTGCCATTTTATTGTTCATCATTTTTATAGTTTTTCCACTTCTTAAAGAATACATTTCAGTATTTCATATACTAATTTGGTGTTGATGAACTCCTTTAGCTTTTTCTTATCTGGGAAGCTCTTTATCTTTAGATTCTAAATGATAGCTTCACTGGTTAGACTAATCTTGGTTGTAGGTCCTTGCTATTCATCACTTTGAATATTTATTGCCACTTCCTCTGGCCTGCAGTTTCTGTTGAGAAGTCAGCTGAAAGTCATATGGGCACTCCCTTGTATGTAACTAACAGCTTTTAAGATTTTTGTTTTTAACCTTTTGCATTTTAATTATGATGTATCTTGGTGTGTGCCTCTTCGGGTTCATCTTGTTTGGGACTCTGAAGTTCCTGGACTTGTATGTTTATTTTCTTTACCAGGTTAGGGAAGTTTTCTGTCATTATTTTCAAATAGGTTGTTAACTTCTTGCTCTCTCTCTTCTCCTTTCTGCAACCCATGATGCAAATGTTGGGTCACACTTGCAGTTGTCCCAGAGACTCCTGATACTCATTTTTTTTGGAAATTCTTTTTTGTTATGCTGTTCTGATTGGGTGTTTTGCTTCCTCATATTCCAAATTACTGATTTGATTCTCAGCTTTATCTACTCTTCTGTTGGTTCCCTATAAATTATTCTTCATTTCAGTTAGTGTATGTTTCACTTCTGACTGGTCCTTTTTTATGCTATTGAAGCTCTTACTAAGTTCATTGAGCATCCTTATAACTATCATTTTGAACTCTGCATCCAGTAGATTGCTTGTCTTCATTTTTTTTAGTTCTTTTTCTGGAGTTTTGTTTTCTTCTTTGGAACATGTTTTTTTGTGTGTGTGTGTGTGTGTCCCCTCATTTTAGCAGCCTCCCTGTGTTTGTTTTTATGTATTAGGTAGAGTTACTGTCTCCTGGGCTTGGTAGAATGGCCTAATGTAGTAGGTGTTCTGTAGGTCCAGTGGCACAGCCTCCATGATCACCCACTGGGTACTTGTGGTGTGTTTCCCCTTCTCCCTCTTACCCCCGTGTGAGCTGTGTACACCTTCCTGTTGTAGTTGAGCCTTGATTACTATTGGCATGTCAGTGGGAGGGATTTATCCCCCCAAGGCTGATCAACAGTAAGGACTGGTTACTACCACCAACCATCATGGAGGATCAGCTGTGCAAAGGCCCACCCCACAGAGTAGGACTTAATTCAGCAGGGCTTTGATGTCTGTTGAGTCCACTTTTTGAGTGTATCATTTGTGGAGGTGGTTGGATGTTGCTACAATGTGGCCTGAAGCTGTCTATGAGGTGCCCTGGCTCTGGGGCTTCTCAGGAGGTACAAGTCAAGATCAGCCACCACTAGTGTCCTGCCAGAGGCCACCTGGCATGAGCTACAAAATGATCTGAAGATGGCTGCTACTTGTGTTGGGCTTGGAGGTGCACAGGTGAGGCCAGGCTGCTAACGGAGGCTGGCTGTGGCTAGTGCCTGGTCTGGGGCCACATAGCGAGAGGTATGGCCAGATGCCACTTGAGAAATTTTAATGATGTGTGAAGCATGAGCCAACATAGGCCATTTGTATGGAAAAGCTACTGAGTGGGCCTGCACTTTGGTGGGGCAGTGTCTCAGGGAATCACCATGGCAGGGGCAAACAGTGTGAGCCAGGCTGATGGAGACTCAGATATGGTGCCCACCTGCTGGCTCTTTGGGGGAGTTGTTTCAGAAAAGGAACAATAGCCTCTGCCAGCACTTTTGTCTGGCAGAAAGTTGCCCCCCTCCCAAGCTCTCAATTTGATGCCAATTGTTTTTTCCTTTTTGCCCCTGGTTTCTTTTAAGCTGTTGCTCCAGCACGAGTTCAGAGGGAGTTTAAATAAATCTGTGCATGGGCTCTTTATGAGGAACTGCCTGGGATTCCAGCAGCTCTTTGTCTCCCTCAGCTGCAACCCTGCTGTTTCTTACAGCCAGAAGTTATGGGGACTTCGCTTCCTGGCACTGGAACCCTGGCTGGGGTGAGGTGAGGTGAGGTGGGGCCACTCTCAATGTGGCTGGTTTAGAAAGACTTAATGTTAGGATTAGATTGAGTTTAAGTAGAAGGTTAAGGTTTATGTTAAGATTAGGTTTATGGGTATAGAGAGCATAAGGTATAGGGTTAGGGCTAGGATTGTGGTTAGGTATAGACTTAGGGTTAGAATTAGTTTATGATTAGTACTGGGTTTAAGATTAGGTATAGGGTAAGGTTTAAAGTTAGGGTCAGGTATAGGGTTAACCTTATGGGTGCTATTTGGATTAGCATTAGGGCTAATCTTAAGAGTTAGATAAATTAGATTTGGGATTGAGGTAAGGTATGAGTTATTGTTAGGATTATGGAAAGTGTTAGGTATAAGGAAGAGTTGGGTTGAGGTTATGTAAAATTTTAGGGGTAGAGTTGAAATTGAGGTTAGTGTTAGAGTTGGAGTTAGGATTAGGTTTGAGGTTAGGTATAAATTAAATTAGTGGTAGAGGTTATTTTATGACTAGAATTAGGTTTATGGAGACTGTTATGTATTGGTGTAGTGTATGGATAAAATTAGGATTAGGGTTGAGATCAACTTAAGTACAGAGTTAGAAATATTACTCCCAGGGTTAGGGTTAAGGTAGACCTGGGGTTAGCTGTAGGCTTAAGGTCAGGGTTAGGGTTAGGGTTTGGTTTGGGGTAATTAGAATTATGTTATGGTATAAGACTAAGGATTAGAATTAGTTATGGAGTTCAGATTAGGTGTAGGTTAAGGTTAGGATTATGTTAAGAGTTAGGATTAGGTATAGACTAAGGTATAATATTAGGGTTAAAGTTAGCATTAGGGTTGAGGTTTAAATTAAGGTAGGGTTAGGGTTTATGTTAAAATTACAGTTAAATGTTAGGGTTATGGTTAGGTTTAGATTTTAGCGTTTGTTTTAAATGTAGGTTTAAGTGATTATGATTAGTGTTGAGGTTAGGTATAGGGTTAGGATAAGGATTAGGATTAGGTTTGAGATTAGGTTTAGAGTTAGTATTAGGTTAAGAGTAAGTAGTATATGGTTACGTTTTAGTGTTGAATTTTGGTATAGGTTTAGAGTTAGGTTTGATGTTAGGATTAGAGCTAAATTAAGGTTAGGATTGAAATTAGTATAGGTCTTTGGGTTAGAGTATAGGTTTTGAGATTAGAATTTGATCTGGCTTGATTATATTGGTATAGCTGCTACCTTTGTTGTCAATGGCTTCTCATCTGAAGGAGTCTTTAATGTCTCTAAGTGAAGATGTTCATTTGCAGTCCCTTCCAATGAGGTTGGAGAGTGAATGGATTTTATTTTCTTTAAAAAACAAACATTATCTAAAGTCTGTGCTCTATGCAAGCTTTCTGTGAAAGGAAGTGGTTAATTACCAACTTGGCAATTTCTTTTTCTTTTTTAAAAAATATATTTTATTGATTTTTTACAGAGAGGAAAAGAGTGGGACAGAGAGTTAGAAACATTGATGAGAGAGAAACATTGATCAGTCGCCTCCTGCAAGCCCCCCACTGGGGATGTGCCCGCAACCAAGATACATGCCCCTGACTGGAATCAAACCTGGGAGCCAAACCGGTTTTGGCAGCAATTTCTTAAAGTGACTCTATGTTGGGTTTCTTATAGCATTGACTATTCATTGAATTTACAACCCCCATACAATATACCTGAAAAGTTTTTTTTATCACTTATTTTACAATGCTTCCCACAAAAGATAAATCTTTTGAGAGGGTCCAGAGGTGTTATTACTACATGTAGTATTGAGATTTTAACCCATAAAATCTCAATTTTTCATGAAAACTAAGCAATTAACATTCTTTATATTGGACATTTTATAACCTCTAGAAACCTATTTAATAGACATCAAAGCCATTGATTATAGACTTATTTTTGTAAGACCTGGGTAAAATATGAATGATTCAAAAATTTAAAGTAACAAAAATTTAAACTAACATTTATTAAAGATTAATTTTAAATCATGTAAACTTGAAAAAGCATTTGAGCTCATTTTTATATTTTAGAATAACCAATCCTTACTAGTGCTTGCCTTTAAATTAATTTTAACAATACCATCAGAAGGTAGAAAATTACCTCACATTTAAACATACATATATAAATAGGCACAAAAGGAACAGTTGGATCAAAATTTTGTTTGGGAGACATTTTATAATATACTAGAAGCCCAGTGCACAAAACTCATGCATGGGGGTTGGGGGGTGTTCCTCAGCCTAGCCTGCATGCACTCTCTTGCAATCTGGGACTGCTGGCTTCTAACTATTCGCCTGTCTGCCTGGTCACCCTTAACTGGTCACCTGCCTGCCTGGTCACCCCTAACTGCTCGCTTGCCTGTGTACCTGATTGCCTCTAACAACTCTGCCTGCCTGATCACCCTTAACCAACTCTGCCTCAGCCCCTGCCACGGTGGCTTCATCCAGAAGGTCTTCGGCTGTCTGGTCTAATTAGCATATTATGCTTTTATCATTATAGTGCTCAAATTCATGTGCCTTGAAAGAAACTGTGAGCCAAGAGGCTGTGGTGGGCCCAGGGGCGGGTCTTGGCCCATCCTTTGTGCTTCCAGCTGGCTTCTCCCACCATGGCCTTGGTCCCATCTGCTGGCAGCCCTGCTCCCACCACCACTCCCATATGCTGACAGCAATGGCCCTGCTCACACCTGCTGACAGAGCAGAGCGATTGGGTCCAGCACCACTGGTGGATGCTGGCCCCAATCACCCCTCAGGAATAGGGGAAGGTGGAGAATCCAAGGGGTGATTGGGACCGGCAGCCACCACTCGTACCCGCTAAAGGCGCCAAGGGATAAGGCCTGATGCCGAGTGACTGGGGCCAGCGCTGGATGGGCGGGACTGCAGCATGAGAGCAATGAATTTTCAGTAACCACCAGAGACTCTCCCTTATAATAGCGACTGGCGCACCACTGTGGTCTAGTGCCTCCATTCACCTGCTCCACCATCCCATTGCAGCTGATGACTGCCATGTTCCATGCTTTGCTGCCTGCTGCTGATGCCCGCCATGTTTCACATGTGCCCTCAGGTGGTCAACGCACATCATAGTGACCAGTTGTTCAGTTATCCCACTGTTCAGTCTATTTGCATATTAGGGTTTTATATATATAGATATGTCCTTGACAAGCTAAGTGCCAAATGACCTCCCCCCCTTTTAAAATAAGAACAGCCATTCTATATAATAAAAGGCTGGTATGCAAATAAACTGAACAGCAGAATGACCACCAGGGGGCAGATGCTCAATGCAGATGCTGTCCCCTGGTTGTCAGTGTGCTCCCACAGGGGGAGCACCACTCAGCCAGAAGCTGAGCTCATAGCTGGTGAGTGCAATGGCAGTGGTGGGAGCCTCTCCTGCCATCACAGTTGTCGGACATCCCTCAAGGACTCCCAGCCTGCGAGAGGGCACAGGGCCTCTAGTATTTGATAAAGAGGCAGTGGTTAAGTGCACAGACTGTCTGGGTTTAAATCTGGGCTCTATCTTTTACTAGCCAGTAACTCAGGCAAGTAACATTAAGTGTACCATACCAGTTTTCTCATCTGTAAAATGGGGATAATAGCCTGTACTTATGAAGCTTACATTGGGATACTCAATAAGTGACTATTCACAAGGCATTCAGAAGAGTGTCCAGTATATAGAAAGCTATATAAGTGGCTGATCATTTATTAATGTATTTGGCTATAAAAATATGGCCCCTACATAAAAAGAAGCAGTTCACAAGAAAATAATAATCCTATTGCTTAGTTACATTGCACCAAAATATGTAAATAAAAATTACAAAAATGAATGTTAATTTATAACCAAAATGGAAGACTTAAATACACACTTATTACTAAATATAAATAAGTTTGAGGGAAAAACTGAGTGTGCATACTATATAAAAAAAACACCAATTAGCTTGAGTTAATGGGCATACACTCTATATTTAAAAATTATAGATTCCGGTCAAGGGCATGTACCTTGGTTGCAGGCACATCCCCAGTGGGGAGTGTGCAGGAGGCAGTTGATGTCTCTCTCTCAACAATGTTTCTAACTCTCCCTCTCCCTTCCTGTCTGTAAAAAAGTCAATAAAATATATTAAAATAAATAAATAAAAATTATAGAATGCACATTTTTAAACAAATATGAAAGATAAAATCTGACAAATAGGTTTACCAGTAAAATATTGCATTCAGCTGGATATTAACACACCTCCTCAAAACTAAATTCCCAAAATCATTTGGCTCTAATCACTCAGAGGTTACTTTTAATAATTTAAGGAGAAGCCTAAGAACAAGCAATCTAGAGTTGATACAGCCAATCAGAAATTTCTGGGGAGCCCATATCATTGTGATTTTTAAAATCATCATCATAAAAATATAGCTTTTGTAGGCCTTGAGCCCACTTTCAAGGGAAAAAATAATTAAGGTGAATAGAATAAGTGAGGTAAACAAGCCAGATGATGTTCCACCCAGTGACTTCTATCTACTTATGGCCAGCAGAGGAGGTCAACACATCCTTGAGCTTAAGGAAAGCTTTATATACTGAGTATTTGCAATACTGCTTAACACCTTGAACAAAATGTGTTAAAAAAAAAAAAAATATATATATATATTATTGATTTCAGAGAGAAAGGGAGAGAGATAGAAACATCAATGATGAGAATCATTGATCGGCTGCCTCTTGCATGCCCCCTACTGGGGATTGAGCCTGCAACCCAGGCATGCACCCTGACTGGAATTGAACCTCGGACCCTTCAGTCCATACGCAGGCTGATGCTCTATCCATTGAGCCAAACCAGCTAAAGCAACAAAATGTTTTTTTTCTTTGAGTAAGTAGGGGAGAATGGGCACTGGAGAAGAAGTTAAAAGTAACTGCTATACTAAGATCTACACTAATAAAAGAGTGACATGCTACTTTTTTATACCTTCACACCAGCCAATCAGGAGTGAGTATCCAAATGAACCCAACAAAGATGGTGGGTTAATTTGCATATGCAAGTGCCAAGCAGCTGGGGGCTGGGGTGAGACACAGGCATTCCGAACCACCCCAGCCAGTCCGGGATCTCTGGGCAGTGTGGGAAGGCAGAAAGGTGGCTCCAGCCAGAGCGAAGGCGGTGTTGGCAGCCAGGCGAAAGAAGGCCCATTCTTGCACGAATCTTTGTACATTGGGCCTCTACTATAAATATAAAAAAAATCAACATCATAAAGTCCACTTGACAAAAATGCCATTAAGTGAGAAAAAAAGTATATAGCACATACAGTTTTATTATGATAAACTAAATAACTCAGGAGATATTCAGAAATACCTTTGTCATGTATTGATATCTTCAAAGAGTAAATATTACATACTAAACTGGTACAAAACTTAAGGTTTATTTTAGGGTATAGCTATACACATAAATGATTATACTAAAACATAACTGAAAATTAATAAATTAATGGATCAACCTAAGGATTAGACACTGTTAAAGGTAATATACCACACTCTTAAGGTTTACATTTTCATTCCAGATTTAAATTATTTTGTGGCTTCTCAGTGAAGAGGTGAGGCTGAGCCATCCTCGTACCAATTACATTCCTAGGGTCTCCCTCAACTGTGAATTCTCACAAGTCAACAAAGAGGAATCATGGGAAGATCTTCCAAAATTAATACACTGACAGGTTTTGCATCCAGGGAGTATTTAATATTTTTCCTAATGTAACAGTTATCATTAAAGGCTTTCCCTCAATCTTTATATTCTTTGCAGTGAGTTCTCAGTTTTCTAAGAATGGGAAAAAGGGAAGACTTTCCAGTACTGATTACATTTAACAGGACTTTCTCCCCAGAATAAATCCTCACATCTCTCAAAGACTGAGAGAACATTAAGGTGTTCTTGTTGCATTCAGAGTATCTCACCATTGTTTGCTCAATAATGTGAATGTTTGTGCTGAGGGGTTTTCACATTCCTTATATGAGTATTTCTCTGTAATGATTTATCACGTGTACTGAGCACATTAAGGTAAGTTTGAGCTGAAAGTTTTCCACAGAGATTGCACTCAAGGATTTTCTTAGAGTGAATTAACCTGAGAGTTGCTCAATATCGAATAGATGGAAAGCTGAAGGCCTTGCTTCACTGATTTCATGACAAGCTTCTCAGATGTTTCCCAAGGATCTCTCTCTCCTAGTATACACTCCTTGTGTAGTCTTCTTCCACATTGTATCAGGATTGTATTGGTCTGTGTGTCCAATACAATATGGAAGTGATAACATGTCCTTCCAAGGCTAGGTTATAAAAGACAACATGGCTTCAGCATCAGCTCTCCATCAGATCAGATGTTTTGGAGGGAACCTGATGCTACACATAAAAATGCTCAGGCCCATGGAAAATCCTACATGGTGAGGAAATGAAGGTTCCCTGGCAACATCCAGCACTAACTTTCCAGGTGTGTGAGTCAGCCATTTTGGAAAAGACTCTTCAGCAGTAAAAATACAGATGATTGTAGCTTCTGATGACTACTTTGACTGCATCCTCATGAGAAATACTGAGCCAGAACTACAAAATTAAGCCATTTATGAACTTCTGACTTTTAGAAATTGAGATTACAAGTGTTTGTCGTTTGAAGCCACTATGTTTTGGAGGGAAATTAGCTAGGCAGCAACAGGTAACTCTTACACCTGTTATGAGTTACCACAAGTTGTCTGAGGGATTAAAAAATCAATTAATGCTTTCCCAGTTACTGTATTCAGATCCATCTATTATGTATTCTCTTATGCACAGAAAGATAAGAATTAGTGGTGAAAGATTTTCCACAATGGTTACATTCATACGGTTTTTCTCCAGTGTGAGTTCTCACATGTTTCTTAACAGCTGAGAGGTTATTAAAAGCTTTTCCACAGTTACTGCATTCATAGGGTTTCTCTCCAGTATGAATTCTTTTGTGCACAGTAAGAGAAAAGCTACTGCTAAAGGATTTGCCACATTGATTACACATATAGGGTTTTTCTCCAGTATGAGTTCTCATATGCTGTGTCAGATAAGAGCTCTTTCTAAAGGTTTTCCCACAATCATGGCACTCATAAGGCTTCTCTCCTGTATGGATACTATTGTGCCCAGTAAGAGAAGACCTCGTGCTGAAGGCCTTTCCACACAGATTACATTCATGATGATTCTCTCTTGTATGAATTCTCTTGTGGCTTTTGAGGTTACAACTAGTACGGAAAACATGAAAACACTGGTTACATTCATAAGGTTTTTCTCCAGTGTGAATTCTTACATGCAGTCTGAGAGATGAGGGATCATTGAAGGCTTTCCCACAGTCACTGCATTCATAAGGTTTCTCCCCATTATGTATTCTCTTATGAATAGTAAGATAAGATCTACTGCTGAAAGATTTTCCACACTGATTACAGTCATAGGGTTTTTCTCCAGTATGAATTCTCTTGTGCTGAGTAAGGTTAGATTTTGTGCTGAAGACTTTAAAACACTGATTACATTCATTAAGTTTCATTCCAACATGATTTCTTTCCTGTTGATAGAAATGATAACTATAATTTGTAATATTTTTAATATTTAGTGTTGTCATATAAATTCTCTCTCAGGAGTTATGCTAATTAATATAACTGATATTTTCACTATTTTCAGTGCTTGTATAAGACATCTGCCCAGTTTGAGCTGTTGTAAGTTAAAAAAGATACAAGTCCTTACCATACAAGAGCATTTTTTTGATAAATTTAAGACCACTTTATGATTGAACAGACAATATCTTAGTCACAGTTAAGAAAATAATTTACTTCTGGAAACCCTCAGTGAAAAATTAGTCACATTTAAGAAAATAGTTTACTTCTGGAACTCTCAGTGAAAAAATTAGATTGAAGCGAACTTATAATTTTCCAATTCACAATTTTTCCACAACATGTCTCCAGAGACACCACTTTATCATGTGTAAATGTTACTTTCTTCTTATGATATTCCTTTTTATCCTGTGGGTTTTCTAACTTAGAGAATTCTTCTACTATGAAAAACCAAGAATCACCATGTTAATCTTACCGCTTTTACACCATTTGAACGTTTTTTCCTAAAAACATGCTTCTTAGGTGTTAACCATTTGGCTTTAAGTATAGTTTCCAAATCTGAAACAAATTGAAAAGGAATTTAAATTGGTAGAGAAAAGAAACAGTAAAGTATACACATGAGTAAAGCTAGACTCTGAGAGATTAGGGTTTTTGAGGAGATTTTCAGTGAAAGAGATAAGAATAATCAAATTGTAGGTTTTAAGAAAGGATTCTAGAAGGATTAAGATTTGTCAGATTTATAAAAGAAGGGATTATTAGGGATGTAAAGTAGAAAGAAATTGGACAAAAAGTTAAAGAAAGACTTAAGGGGGGATGAAAGCCTGAATCCAAAGTAAATTATAAGATGCTGAACAGCAAGTTAAAAGAAAAAAAATGCTCATACAAATGTTCTTGGCCAGCTCCATCAGAAAAAATAAAAGGACATTTTACAAAGTTCTCTGATTAATATTTCTTAATTTAATACTTCCATGTCTCAAATCACTGGCCACAGCTATTCCTCACAGAGTCTTATCTACCTGGTGCTCACCTGAACAAATGCCTGGGAGAATTCCTCTTCCCTCTGTCATCACCTTGTCTTCTTGCTCCAACTGAGAGATTAGGCTGAGTTTATCAAAATGATACCCTAATCATGGAGAAAGGACATGTTGAAGGGGGACTGTGCAAGTGACAAGCAAATTCATGAAACTGAAGCCAACAATTCTAAAGAGGCCAAGTGAGACTTTTAGAGTAATGGAATAATTATACTTAAATTCTAATGAATACTATAACTACCAAGGAACAAAAATACAAGTATCCTTATTCAATATCTAGGTGACAGGACATAAATACAGTTGACCCTTCAATGAGGGGATTAGGAGTATGACTACCTACACAGTCAAAACTCTGCATTTAATTTGATTCCCCCAAAACTTTGGTTGTCCTTTGGTATCCGTGGGAGATTGGACCTCCTGTGGATACCAAAATCCACAGATGCTCAAGTCCTATATATAAAATGGCATAGAACAATGCATATAGTTGGCTTTCTATATTCACAGATTCCCAACCCATGGATCAAAAATACTGTTTTTGATCTGTGGTTGGCTGAATCATGTGAAGCCTGGGGTATGATGGGCCAACTGTATAATTATTGAAAATATCTATGTATAAATGGACCTACACAGTTCAAACTGTTATTCAAGGGTCAACTATAGTCCCAAAGCCCATGTCAAAGTCTAAATTACACACATCAGAAGTTCTAAAACTTTTAACTATGGAGATATAAAGTCAGGGTAAGAAACATATATTCAGTTATAGGGTAGGTATCAGTCACAAAGCTCTGTGAGGGTAAAGAACATGTTTGTCTCATTCATCACTGTACTCCTAAACCTAGCACAAACCCAGGAACACAGAAGTGCTTAAGAAATTCTAGTGAGAAGTCATGACCTTGAAAACAAGAAATACTAAACTCCAAAAACCCATCCCTACACAAAAGCAATGAATAAACTGGCAAAAAACTGTAAGAGTTTACTTTATTAGAATTCTGGAGATTTATCAAAAGATTATAGCAACCAGGAAGATGGTTAATCAAGGCAAAAAAACAGCTGACATTTTATCTGATCCTTGACTGATTCTCTATTTCATGCTTTGGCCATGACTTTGAAGACAACAGCCCACATTCCTAGTACTGGAGGGAGCAGAATGGACCATTATCTCAAGGAACTGGCTTGCCTTTATTTATCTAATCCCAAACTCTCCAAGGGCTGAGCTGTGCTAAACACATTTATAGGCAAATATATCAGCCACCACCACTTGAAGCAAGGGAAAACAGTAGAAGAAAACAAAAGACTGACTGAAAACTTGAAAAGTGAGGAAAAATATGTTTTTGGGAATTTTTGAAAAGCTATTTCATATTCCTTTTGTAGTTGAAAAAAGGGTGCTGTAATAAATCATTAATTCCTGCCTTAGCTGGTTTGGCTCAGTGGATAAAGCGTCAGCCTGAGGACTAAAGGGTACTGGGTTCAATTTTGGTCAAGGGCACATGCCCAGGTTTTGGGTTTGATCCCCAATAGGGGCTATAATGATTCTCATCATTGATGTTTCTATATTTAAAAAAATAGATAATAAATTCCTAATTGGACAGGTCATAGTGCGTAGTCATACAACAACTTTGTTTTTTAGAATAGTTTATTGATTTTTAGAAAGAGGATGGGAGGAAAGAAACATCGATGTGAGAGTGCAACATCGATTGGCTACCTCCTACATGATGCCCCCTACCGGGATCAAGCCCGCAACCTGAGCACAGATGCCTTTGACCAGGAATAGAACTGGCAATCCCCTGGTACATGGGACAACGCCCAACGAACTAGGCAACACTGGCGGGAGCACAACATAATGTTTTTTTTTTAACATCTTTAGTGAGAGGTTTTTAAGGAAGCACAAGCTCACTGGTCTTGAGCATCTAAATTAACAGAGTTTATGCCCCCCCCCCCCTCCCAAAAAGATGACCACTCTCAAGAAAGCCCATGATCTTAACCATCCTGTAATCTGATCTACACCTTGTTTTCTTCCACTTTCCTGTAATCTTTCTTGTGTTCCCTCAATTTCAAATGCATAAAAGAAATTGAAAAACTGCTATTCTCCAGAGCATTTGAGATTTTGATTCCTGATAATTGTCATCAGTTTTGCTCAAATGAACTCTTATATAAATTCTTTACAAGTTTTGGCTATTTTTTTACATTGACACTTTTAATCTTTTGTATGCCTTTTGCATACTCGGAGTGGGCACATGCTCAGAAAAGACCTGAAAAAGCACCAAGTCCTCAGCTATAGCTGACCTTTAGGCTTTATTTATAAGCAGGCTGTGAAGCTAAGGCGAGTGTAAATGCCCATTATATACTCGGAGCCCATCTGCAGAGAGTAGGGGATTTTTGTTTGTTTTTATTCCAGGTATACAAGGAATTCTCAACATAGCAGAGTCTTCAGTAGCCACACCCAACAAATACGGACATTACCAAATTAGTTCAGAAACATCACTAAACATACAGAAAAACAAACAAACAAAAAACAAAACCCTGGGGATGAGAAAAAGCTGATTCTAGAATTGCCATATGATAGTACAATGGTACCTCGAGATACGAGTTTAATTCGTTCCATAACCTTGAAGCGTGGGAAACTATGAGACGCTCGAGTCAAGGTAAACTAGTGGGTAGTGTGCAGCCAGCCGATCCATGCGATTACTCGTATCTCAAATGTTGCTCGTATTTCAAAGCAAAATCGCTTGCTCGACAGCTCATATCTCAAAAATCTCATATGTTAGAGCACTCGTATCTCGAGGTATCACTGTATTCCAAATAGAAAAAAAAAAAATGAACAGAGCCTAAATTACCTGTGGATTCCATCAAACATATTAACATCCACATAATGGAGGTTCCTTAAGTAGAGAAGAGAATGAAATAGAAAGGAACATTTGAAGAGATAATGGCTAAAAACTTAACCAAATTTGATGAAAACAACATAAATATACACTACCAAGATTAAAATACCCCAGATAGGTTAAACTGAAAGAGACAGAAATCACTTCCAGTAGTAATGTAGTAATGTTTCTACTTTACAAGAAATGCTAATGGGAGTTTTTCAAACTGAAATAAAAGGACAATGAATATTAACTCACATCCACAAAAAAGAAAAATGAACACTGATCAGGAAAATACATAGGTAAGTATAACTGTCAATAACAATTGATTTTTATTTTTTTTACTAGTACAGTGGTACCTCGAGATACGAGTGCCCTAACATACGAGATTTTTGAGATAGGAGCTGTGGAGCGAGCGATCTTTTGCTTTGAAATACGAGCAACATTTGAGATACGAGTAATTGCGCGGATCTGCCGGCTGCACACGACCCATCAGTTTACCTCGACTCGAGCGTCTCATAGTTTCCCACGCCTCAGTCAGTGTGCTCATTTACCTCGTTGTTGAAGCATCTTTTGTGCATTTACATACTTTATCACATTTCTTTTTATAACCATGGGTCCGAAGAAAGCGAGTGGAAAGGTCAGTGCTCAGAAGAGGATGATGTCTATTGAATTAAAGCGTGAAATCATAGAAAAATATGAGCAAGATGTGTGAGTGGCTGACTTGGCGAGGCAATACGGGCATAGTACTTCAATGATATGCACTGTGTTTAAACAGAAGGAGTCGATAAAGGGTATAACGCCAGCTAAGGGCGTTACAATAATTTCTAAGCTCCGTAGCTCTCTCCATGAAAAGATGGAGAATCTACTGATGGTGTGGGTGACGGAGAAGCAGCTTAAAGGAGATACATTAACACAGGGCATCATATGCAACAAGGCACGAGCGATTTATGGTGATTTGCTGGAGCAGACCCTGCGCACTTCCACGGACGAAGCATCGAAAGACTCATTTAAAGCCAGTGGAGGCTGGTTTGATAACTTCAGGAAAAGGTCTGGCATTCACTCCATCGTCAGGCATGGTGAGGCAGCAAGTTTGGATGTGAAGGCAGCTGAGGATTACCTCAAAACTTTTTCCGAACTGACAGAAGCCAAAGGATATATCCCCCAGCAAGTCTTCAACTGTGGCAAGACAGGGCTTTTCTGGAAGAAGATGCCGAATAGGACTTATATAATGGCAGAGGAGAAGGCGATGCCAGGCCACAAACCCATGAAGGATAGGCTAACTCTCGTACTGTGCGCCAATGCGAGTGGCGACTGCAAGATCAAGCCTCTGCTCATATACCATTTGGAAAACCCCAGAGTCTTTCAGTCACATAAGATTTTAAAAGATAAACTGCAAGTTATGTGGAGGGCAAACCCGAAGGAAGGCATGGGTCACCAGGCAGTTCTTTGTGGAGTGGGTATACCTGGTTTTTGGCCCTTCTGTTAAGAAATATCTACAGGAAAACAACCTAACCAGGCAAGCCCTCCTTGTCCTCGACAATGTTCCTGCTCACCCACCGAACCTGAACCTTGAAGATGAACTCCTCGAATAGTTCAAGTTTATAAACGTTGTCTACCTACCTCCCAACACCACTCCTATCCTGCAGCCCATGGATCAGGAGGTGATTTCTAATTTTAAAAAGCTGTACATCAAGCACCTGTTCCGGCGCTGCTTTGCGATGACGGAGAACACAAACCTCACCCTTCGAGAGTTCTGGAAGAACCACTTTAACATCGTGATATGCCTCAGAATTATTGATCAGGCCTGGTTGGGTGTTACAACGAGGACTTTGACCTCTGCATGGAAGAAGCTGTGGCTTGAGGCCGCAGCCGAAAGGACCTTCGAAGGATTCGAACCCGAGGTGCCAGTGGAGGAGGAGATAGTGTCTCTGGGAAAATTCATGGGCCTGGAGGTGGATAAGAGAGACGTGAATGAGCTCGTCGAGGAGCACTCTCTGGAACTCACCACGGAGGAGTTACAGTCTCAGCAACATGTGGAGGTTCTCCAAGAAATTGGTTTCGAGGAGGAGCCAGAGGTGAAGGAGATCGCTACAAGTGAGATAAAGGAGATCTTAGGAATGTGGGAGAGGGGGTCACACTTCGTGGAAAAGAAACACCCCGAAAAAGTTGCTACTGGTCGTGCATCGGAGTTGTTCAATGAAACTTGCCTCTCCCATTTCAGAAACATTCTGAAAGGGAGGAAGAGGCAAACCTCATTGGACACGTTTTTTTTTTTGAAATGGGCCAAAAATGCAAAGACCAATAGCAATTAAGTTCAGTGAAGATTAGTTAAGTTACATTCAGTTTAGGGATAAAGTGTAGCATTAAGAGTGTAACGAGTAAGCAAATACACTTTATAAAACAAACCAGTTTATTCCTTTACATTCTCTTTTATTATGTTTTTATACAATATTTGTCATTTATAAATACATTTTTCTTATTCAAAAACACGTAACAAGAACAAGTGGGGTGGCATTTTGAGGGCTGGAATGGATTAATGGCATTTCAATTGATTTCAATGGAGAAATTTGCTTTGAGATACAAGCAACTTGATATACGAGCAAGGTTACGGAACTAATTAAACTCGTATCTCGAGGTACCACTGTATAATGCCTTCATTTCTGTTCTGTAACTCTTTTTCCCTATATGATTTAAAAGAGAAATGCCGCTCTAGCCAGTGTGGTTCTGTGGATAGAGCATCGGCCTAAGGACTGAAGGGTCCTGGGTTTGATTACAGTCAAGGGCATGTACCTCGGCTGCAGGCTCCTCTCCAGCCTGGGCCCTGGTTGGGGAACATGCAAGAGGTAACCAATTGATGTGTCTCTCTGACATCAATGTTTCTCTCTTTCTGTCTCTTCTCCTGCCACTCTCTCTAAAAATCAATAAAAAAATATCCTTGAGTGAGGATTAAAAAAAAAAAAGAAAAGAGAGAGAAATGCCTAAAGCAATAATTGTAAATCTATCTTAACAGTCACACAATGTATAAGATGTAAGGAGTGATAAAGTGAGGGAGAGGGTGTGCGGAGTATAGCTATATAGGAACAAAACTTTGGTATGCTATTGAACAAAGTTGGTATTAAATAAAAATAATTATAAATTAAAAGGTTAATTATAATCCCCAGGACAGCTACTAAAAAATAACTAAAAAAAAACAAAAAACCAATGTCACCCCAATAAATTCAATAAAAAAACAATACTAAACTGAACAAAAAAATGAGCAAGGAATTAAAATGGTCCACTAGCCGAAACCGGTTTGGCTCAGTGGATAGAGCGCCAGCCTGCGGACTGAAAGGTTCTGGTCAAGGGCATGTACCTTGGTTGTGGGCACATCCCCATTAGGGGGTGTGTGCAGGAGGCAGCTGATTGATGTTTCTCTCTCATTGATGTTTCTAACTCTCTATCCCTCTTCCTTCCTCTCTGTAAAAAATCAATAAAATATATTTGTAATAAATAAATAAATAAAATGGCCCACTAGAAAATATAGAACACAAAAAAGTAAATAATAATGGAGGAATTGAGGAACAAATAGAACACAAATAACAAAATGTTATAAATAGGTTTTTCTTAATCAGGAACTACAGGCCTGGTGCATGAATTCGTGCACAGGTGGGGTCCCTTGGCCTGGCTGGCAATTGGGGCCCTCTCACCCAGTCCCAATCAGCCGAACCCCAGCAGCAAGCTAACCTACCAGTCAGAACATCTGCCTCCTGGTGGTCAGTGTGCATCATAGCTATTGGTCAGACACTTAGAATATTACACTTTTATTATATAGGATTATCTTACATGTAAATGGATTAATCTATGTCCAACTAAAAGATTTTGGCAGAGTGGACAAAACAATCATCAATTATATGCTATCTATAGGACACTCACTTTACATCTAAAGACATTAATTGGTTGAAAGTCAATTGCAGGGAAAATTTGTTCCATGAAAACAGCAGATAAAAGAGACTGTGTAGCTATATTAATTTCAGACAAAATAGATTTTAAGACAAAAATTGCTATAAGACACAAAGAAAGGTATTACTTAATAATAAAAATATAACTTCATCAAGAAGATATAACAATCAGAGACATACATAGATACCTAACAACAGAGCTCAAAAATATATAAAATTCAAAATAGACAGAATTAAAGGGAGAAATAAAGACTACAGTAGCCAAAACCAATTTGGCTCAGTGGATAGAGCATCAGCCTGGGGACTGAAAGGTCCTAGGTTTGATTCTGGTCAAGGGCATGTACCTTGGTTGTGGGCACATCCCCAGTAGGGGGTGTGCAGGAAGCAACTGATCAATGTTTCTCTCTCATTGATATTTCTAACTTTCTATCTCTCTCCCTTTCTCTCTGTAAAATAATCGAATTATACACACACACACACACACACACACACATGTATGTATATGTATATGTGTATGTATATATATATATATATATATATGAAAAAGCTAAAAGGAGTTCATCAACACCAAACCAGAAATGCTGAAAGGTGCCCTTAAAAAAAAAATACCACAGTAACAGTTGCAGAGTTCAACATACCACATTGAATGATGTAGTATAAACTAGGTAGAAGACCAACAAGGAAACAGAGGACTTAGCCAATCCTTTACACTAACTCAGTGGTCGGCAAACTCATTAGTCAACAGAGCCAAATATCAACAGTATGATTGAAATTTCTTTTGAGAGCCAAATTTTTTAAACTTAAACTTCTTCTAACACCACTTCTTCAAAATAGACTCACCCAGGCTGTGGTATTTTGTGGAAGAGCCACACTCAGAGGGCCAAAGAGCCACAGTCCACTGACCACGGCACTAACTGGACCTAATCCTCTATACTAATAAAAGGGTAATATGCTAATTAGAATAGGTCAACCAGACATCTTATGAATGTCTGACTTCCTTCTGGTTAGGGGGCAACCAGGCCAGCAGGGAGGGGGGCAGTTAAGGGGTGATCAGGTTGGCAGGGGGGGGACTAAGCTGGCAGAGGGGGCAGTTAGTGGGGTGACCAGGCTGGCAGGAGGGCAGTTAGGAGGCAACCAGGCTGGCAGGGGGGCAGTTAGGGGCAAGCTGGCAGGCAGGCAGTTAGAGGGCAATCAGGCTGGCAAGCAAAGGCAGTTAGGGGTGATCAGGCAAGCAGGCAGTAACAGTTAGGAGCTGGTGGTCTTGGAATGTGAGAGGGATGTCTGACTGCCAGTTTAGGCCCCATCCTGTAGGGCCTAAACTGGCAGTTGGACATCCCCCAAGGGGTCCCAGATTGGAGGGTGTAGGCCGGGCTGTGACAACCCCCTCCTGTGCACGAATTTCGTGCACCAGGCCTCTAGTCCCTATCTAATAAAAGAGTAATATGCAAATTGACCGTACCTCCGCCATACCCACCAGCCAATCAGAGCAAGTATGCAAATTAACCCAACCAAGATGGCTATGGCCACAGAGAAAGCCGGAGAGAAGCTTGGGTTGCCCCTGGCGATGGAGGAAGCCAACCTTTCCTTACACCCTTGTCCGCTGAGCCTTCTGCTTAAGGCAACAAAGTTTCAATTGTAGAAGATAAATATATCCCAGATACCAGGGCCCCCTCTTGGGTCACCACAAGTCCCTTGCTCAGGCCACCCTATGCCCCAAGGGAACCCCCACCCTGATCTGGGACACCTTTCAGGGCACACCAGCTGGCCTCTGCCTGTGCACAAGGCCTCTATCCTATCTAATAGAAGAGTAATATGTAGATTGACCATCACTCCAACACACAGGATGGCTGCCCCCATGTGGTAAAAGATCCTGTCCCTGTGGACACAAGATGGCCACCACAAGATGCCCAGCAGGGCAGTTATCAGGGACCAGGCCTCCAAAGGAGGGCAGCTCTGGGCAATCAAGCCAGCAGGGGAGGGCAGTTGGGGGTGATCAAGCCTGCAGGGGAGGGCAGTTAGGGGTGACCAGGCCAGCAGAGGAGGGAAGTTGGGGGTGACTGGGCCTGCAGGGAAGAGCAGTTGGGGGGAGGGGGACCCAGGGCTGCAGGGGAGGGCAGTTAGGGGTGACCAGGCCCACAGGGGAGGGCAATTAGGCATCAAACAGGCTAGCAAGGGAGTGGTTAGGGAGTGATCAGGCTGGCAGGCAGAAGTGGTTAGGGGCAATCAGGAGAGCAGTTGGGAGCCAGTAGTCCTGGATTGTGAGAGGGATGTCCGACTGCCTGTTATTGGGCCTAAACAGGCAGTCGGACATCCCTCAAGGGGTCCCAGAATGGAGAGGGAGCAGGCTGGGCTGAAGGACACCCCCATGTGCATGAATTTTGTGCACCGGGCCTCTAGTATATAATAAAAGGTTAATATGCAAATTGACTGAATGGCAGAATGACTGGTTGCTATGACATGCACTGACCACCAAGGGGCAGATGCTCAATGCAGGAGCTGCCCCTGGTGGTCAGTGCACTTCCTTAGAGGGAGCGCCTCTCCTATCTCCGTGGCAGTCAGATATCCCCGAGGGCTCCCAGAATGCGAGAGCATGCAGGCCGGGCTGAGAAACCGCCCCCGAAGTGCATGAATTTTGTGCACCAGGCCTCTAATAGACATATATATATATATAAAACAATCCAACAACAGAATACATATTTATCTCAAGTGTATATGGAATATTCTTCAGAAGAGACATATATTAGGACACAAGTCTGAATAAACAATAACAAAGAAAACATACAAAGTATCTTATCTGACCATAATAGAATCTTATTACAAATGAATAACAAAAGTATATGTAATTGGAAAACTTAAGATGACAATATTAACCCAATCACAGTGATCTACAGATTCAATGTAATCACTATCAAAATTCCAACAGTTTTTTTTTATTTTTGCAAAAATCGACAAGCTAATCCTAAAATTCATATGAAATTGCAAGGGATCCTTAATAGACAAAACAGTTTGAAAAAGAAAAAAAGAGAGACTCATGCTTCCTGATATCAAAACTTACTTCAAAAAAATGGTAATGAAGACAGGAGGTACTAGTACAAGGACAAATCAATAAAATAGAGGTGAGTGTATAAAAACTCATATGACTATGGTCAAATAATTTTTTGATAAGGATGTGAAAAACTGCAATGACAAAAGAACAGTCTCTTCTTCAAAAGTTTTGGGGTAACTTTTGCAAAACAGTGGCGTTGATACTTCCTTCAAACCATATAAAAATTAATTTAAAGCCCTGGCCAAGTGGCTCAGGTCACTGGAGCATCATCCAATCCAATATAAGCCTAATATGCAAATAGACTGAACGGCGGAACAACCGATCGCTATGATGCACACTGACCACCAGGGGGCAGATGCTCAATGCAGGAGCTACCCCTTGGTGGTCCATGCAATCCACAGGGGGAGCACTGCTCAGCCAGAACCCTTGAGCTGGGCTCATGGCTGGTAAGTGCAGCGATGGTCTGGGACCCTCTCCTGCCTCTGCAGCAGTGCTAAAGATGTCTGACTGATGGCTTCAGCCTGCTGCCCATAGGGAATGGGCCAAAGCCATCAGTCAGTCATCCTCTGAGGCAGTGGTTCTCAACCTTCCTAATGCCACGTCCCTTTAATGCAGTTCCTCGTTGGGGGTCACCACAACATGAGGAACTGCATTAAAGGGACGTGGCATTAGGAAGGTTGAGAACCACTGCTCTGAGGGTTCCTGGGCTGTGAGAGGGTATAGGCTGGGCTGAGGGATCCCCCCCAAATGTGTGAATTTTGTGCACCAGGCCTCTAGTCTCTCTATATAAAAGGCTAATATGCAAAGTGTCTCCTCGGGAGTTTGATCAGGGGACCGGGAGTTTGATCACTCGATATGACATGCGCTGACCACCAGGGGATGGCACAAAATGAAGGAAGGCCCTGGCTGGCAGCCAGCTGCTGGGGAAGGAAGGCCCTGATCAGCCCTGATCGCTGGCCAGGCCTTCTAGTATACATATAATCTAAAACTGAATCAAAAGAAACAGAAAATCTGAACAGACTGATTATAGCTAATAAGGTCAAAGCAATAATAAAAATACTTCCAACAAACAAAAGTCCTGGACTCTTTCGTGCACTTGCTGGGACTGCAAACTGATGCAGCCCCTATGGAAAAGAGTATGGAGACTCCTCAAAAATCTAAAATTAGGTATACCATACAACCCAGCAATTCCACTTCTGGGTATTTACCCAAAGAAACCAAAAACACTAATTTGAAAAGATACATGTATCCCTATGCCCATTGCATTATTTACAATAGCCATGATATGGAAGCAACCTAGGTATCCATCAATAGATGAATGGATAACAAAAACGAGGTACATATATACAATGGAATATTATGCAGCAATAAAAAAGAATGAAATCTTGCCATTTGTGACAACCATGGATGACTCTAGAGGGTATTATGCTAAATGACATAAGTCAGGCAGAGAAAGGCAAATAGCGTATGGTGACACTTATACATGGCATCTCAAAAACAAAGGAACAAACAAAACAAAAATGGACTTATAGAAACACATACCAAAGGGATGGTTACCAGAAGAGAGGGGGGTGGGAGGATAGATGAAAAAGGGGAATATAGCCAATAATATTGTGATAGGTTTGTATGGTGACAGATTATTACTAGAATTAGTGGGATGATCACATTATAAGGTACAGAAATATCAAATCATTATACTATACCCTGAAACTAATATACCAATATAATATTACATACCAACTATACTTAAATTAAAAAAATATATATATATATATTTTTTAATTGATTTTTTACAGAGAGGAAGGGAGAGGGATAGAGAGTTAGAAACATCGATGAGAGAGAAACATCGATCAGCTGCCTTCTGCATACCACCTTCTCGGGATGTACCTGCAACCAAGGTACATTTCCTTGACCGGAATCGAACCTGGGACCCTTCAGGCCAATGCTCTATCCACTGAGCCAAACCAGTCAGGGCTATACTTAAATTTAGAAAATTAAATTAAAAAAAAGAAAATGAAAAGATACCACAGAATGAAAGAAATTTTTTGCAAATCATATTGTGAATAAGGGTATGTATTAAGGATATATGATGAACTTTTCCAACCCAAGAACAACAACAACAACAAAAAAAACAAATTTAAAAGGCTTGAATAAACATTTCTTCAAAGGTATACAAATAGCTAACAAGGAGATAGAAAAAGATTCAAGGTTATCAGTTAGGAAGAAATGCAAATCAAAACAAGATGCTACTTCATACTCACATGAATGGCTATAATAGAAAAACAAAAACAAATGTTGGGGAAGATGTGGAGAAATCTGAACTCTATAGTGCTACAGATGCTGGGGAAATAGTTTGGCTGTTTCTTAGTAAGCTAAACATAGTCATATATGACCCAGCATTCCTTTCCTAGATATATACCCAAGAGAACTGAAAACATAGGTTTAAATAAAAACTTACATACAAAAATGCATAACAGTATTACTTATAACAGCTTGTTATGTGGAAACAACCAAATGTTTATCAACCATTAAATGGGTAAACAAAATCTTGTATACCCACAAAATGAAATATTATTCAGTCATACAAAGGCATAAATAACTGAGATACATACTATAACACAGCCAAACCTTTATACATTATACTGCCTGAAAGAAACCAAAGATCACATATTTTATGATTCGATGATATAAAATAGGCAAATTCATAGAGACAGAAAGCAAATTAGTGGTTGCCAGCAGCTGGGAGTGGGGAATGTAATGAGTATTGACCCCTTAATGGTGTGAGTTTCTTTTAGTGGTGATGACAATTAGATAGTGCTAATGGTTGCACACCACCGTGAATACATCAAAGCCACTGAATTGTATACTTTAAAATGTATACAATTGTATACTTTAATATGACAAATTTATATTATATGAATGTTGCCCCAATTTAAAAAAGAAGGAAAGACTTGTTGAGTTAAGAAATAAATGCAGGAATGGTGTCAGGCTTACCAAGTGATGCCAGGTTCCTGCAGTTCTCCAGCATCACATCTTTGTACAGTGTTTTTTGAGAAGGATCCAGCAATGCCCACTCTTCTTGGGTAAATTCTACAGCCACATCCTTGAAGGTCACCATGTCCTAAAGTCATCAAAAACATTATGGGTTGGCCAAGGACCACTGAGGTTATACAGGAAAAGGGCCAAGGATGGCAAGAGTGGGGACTGGGAATTCAAAGCTACTCTAATTTGCTTTTGGACTTAGCCCTCCATCTCAAAGATTGAACACAGGCCTGGAACATTGCAGAAATCAGAAATATTTGGTAAATGTATGATTTCCTAATGGCCACCATCAATTTAGGAAACAGTCATGTCTTTCCTTAAAGTCCCCTTAAAAACTATCAGCAGAACATGAGAGAGGGATCCTGCAGGAAACTTTGCAATGCAGTAAATATTGACATATACTGACCTTGTTTGGGCAGCCCCTCACCCTCCATTAGATACTCAGAAGATTTGGTTTGGCTGTGAGGCTCCAGGTCATTGAAAGATAACAAGTTCAACTTTTGGCCAAAAAATAATGATTTGGAAAAAGAAACATGACTCACTGGTAACCCGCTTGTCAGGAAGCCATTAACAAACCCTGCCTCCACTGTGCATTCTTTTTGAGGGGGTATTAGGTACAGGAGAGACTCAAGTGGAGAAGTAGAAATGAGTCATAAATAAGTCACAAGAATCCAGGTGTACTTTATACTCTAGAACTCACAAATTCCCCTCCTACCTGTGAACACACACACACACCTTTCATTAAAAAACCACAGCAGAGCCCTGTCTCACCAGGGCCAGAAAACAGAGCTCCAGAGTCATATTACACTTGAGAGATTATTCATGTTTCACAGACGAGGAATTTGAAAATCCAAGAAACATCATTGTCATTTAATCAAGTTTATAAAGAGAATTACAGATAAAATTCAAAAAAGCTCCTGCACATTTATCACACAGGTGACAGTTCCACAGTCATACAAACTACTAAAACCCAAATACCCAAAACCTAATTAGGTACTAGTGACCTCTGAGAGCTCCACTCCTGCCTCACCTGCTCATCCCCTCCCCTACCTCCTCGGTGGAACAGGGGCCTTTAACACCTGGCCTCTGAGAGCTGCTGGTACCCCACAACTTACCACAGGTTGGGGATAGGAGCATGACACGATCCTATGATTCAGTCAGTAAATTTTCCTAAACAACAGGGCAATGGGAGAACCAGAAAGCTTCTCTTCTTACTCCCACAATGCACTCTGGAATAAAGAAGATAATATGAAAAATGCATAGCTTCTCTCTTTCTCTAGGTTACTGAGGACAAATCTATCTTAGCCTGCCCATCATGTTCTCCTTCAAAATGCAGTATCTTTGTCATTGGGTCTTTATTTTGCCTAGCAGCTGATAAACCCAGGGCTGTGTAATGGCAAAACTTACCTTCTGTCCACCATAGTATATTCAGTACATTACTGCTCCACCCCATTTTATTATTTACTTATTTTAATCCTCACCCGAGGCAATATTTAAAAAAAAATTTTATTTCAGAGAAAGAGAGGAACATCGATGTGAGACTGAAACACTGGTCAGTTGCTTCCCATATGCCTTCTGACTAGGGATCAAACCCGTGTGCCCTGACCAGGAATTAAACCTGTGACCCTCCAATGCATGGGACAACTCTCTAACCAACTGAACCACACAGCCAGGGGCTGCCCCAGCTCCTTTCAAATTTTCAGTTTCACTTAGTCTCATCCATGTGGTTGTCATAATCACATTCCCACCTTCAGGCCCTATTCACTTAAGACTTGGGCACATTATTCTTTCAGTCTCCAGTCCCACCTCACTCAGATGATCTCAGACTCACTGTGTTATGAGTTTGCTTTACTCCACCTTTGCCACACATTTCCATGGGCACCACCCTGGGCTTGCTCATCACCTGACTCTGCTTCACTATGCAGAACAATAGTTCAGAAATTTCCCTCTCTCTGAACATAACCTCCCAAACTTTTACTTTGTTCACTCATTTTCTTTCTTTCATTACATTTGTCTTCTACTACATAAAGAACTCGGTCCACCTACTATCCTACCTTCTTGCTACCCATCAGTCACCTTTTCTCATTTCACGCTTATCCAGACTGGATTACAATGTCCCTCATTTCCACAAATTTCCTTATCCCTAACCCCACCTTCACAATGCTCTAGCAGAACTCTGATCACATGATTCCAATCATCTGCCTGTTCTGTGGCAGCACTCGGGTAGACCAGCCTGCAGGAGAACTGAACTATCAGTACCTTCAGACAAACATGATCACCAACATGACAAGAGCCCTCAATCCTGCAGGACAATCCTGTAAGTCAATGGAGCTTCCTACTAATCAAATCTTCTCTAATATCTTTAAATCTCACCTTTTCCCTCTATGGCAATTAGCTTCCTATGTAGCCTTAATGATTCAAGCCTCCTGATAGTCACACCTGCATTTAATTAGGGCTGAGCTGCATGACTAATAAAATGCTGTGGAGGTGACTGCTAAGTCTGGGCCCTAAAACGCACAGCAGCTTCCACCTTCGTCTCTTACACTGCCTGCTCTAGGGGAAGCCATGCTGCAAGGACACGCAAGTGGTCCTGTGGCGAGAGACACTTGGAGAGGAACTGAGGCCTCTCTCCAACAGCCAGCACGAATGCCAGCGTGTGCGTGAACCACCCTGAAAGTGCATCTTTCAGCACCAGTCAAGCCTTCAGATGACTGCAGTTTCAGCTAATATCTGGCTAAGAAACACGAAAGTCCCTGAGCCAGAACCTTGAACCTAAGATGAATTCCTGAACTACAAAAACTGTGAGACAGGAAATGACTATTATTATTATTATTATTTTTAAAAAATACATTTTATTGATTTTTCACAGAGAGAAAGGGATAGAAAGTCAGATGAGAAACATCGATGAGATAGAGACATCGATCAGCCGCCTCCTGCACACCCCACACTGGAGATGTGCCCGCAAGCAAGATGTGCCCCTGACCGAAATCGAACCCGGGACCTTTCAGTCCGCAGGCCAATGCTCTATCCGCTGAGCCAAACCGGTCTCGGCAGACTATTATTATTTTAAGTGACTAAGGTTAGCAGCAACTGATAAGGAATATACCCTCACTTTCAGCAGATGGCCCCGCATCCTACTTCTCAAAGTGATCATCATGAAAGGAATATACCTTCCTGACAATTAAATGACAATCTGAACACGGTTTCCTTCCTCTCTTCTGTTATAAACCAGGAGCTGTCTCCCCTTCTTAAAAGGCCAGACTCTACTGCTTTGTTGTGTCCCATCCCACCTGCCTTTAGCTGTACACTATTGATGACCTCTTGTTTACCCTTCCCTTCAAGCTCTCCCACTCTACTAGACTCTCTCACACCATTTAAATCCAATGTAGTATTTAGTAATGAAATACATCTATCCAATAGCACAGTTTTCTTTCCGGTTATTGCCCCATCTCTGCCTCTCATCACAGTGTTTTCATTGTCTCATTTCCTCATGTCCCACTTACTCCTAAACACAGTAATTTGTTTCTACCACTATCAATAATTGGTAGAACCACCAATAATCTTATTCACAGAACTGTAGACTGCAGCTACACTGATACCAGTTTTTATCAGTCAGATCAACAAAGACATGGCGGGCCACTTCTTTTATTGGCAAGGCTGTGTGGAAATGCACTCTCATACATTGCTGGGATATAACTCCTATGGAAGGAATTTGTTAATGTCAAGGAATTTGTTAATGTAAATGCAAAAACATTTACTCTTTCATTGTCAATGGAATTTTTAGGGATCTATTTCAACGGTAACACAAATACTGAAAGACCTGGGTGAGTTTAGTGTAAACCCTGACATATTTTTTTCTTTTTTTGTAATGCAAGTGCCTGACTTAAGCTTTGATTGCCAAGCAACATCAATTTTGAAGAGGCATCCAGTTCAAATACAGCTATCTCTAATAAACACATCTGGCAGTCTCAGGACTACATAAGGCCAGGCTGCCTCTGCTGCTGAGGCTCTTTCTTTTAGAGATCTTGATTGATTTTAATGATTGACCATTTGGACTACCTGTTTGTTTTCTCTTCTTGCACTTTAAATTCTTGTTCTTATGTTTTAAATTTACCAATAAAGAGTGAACCCATGAACCATAGGCCTCCACCCCAATAAAAGCAGAACCCTAGGCCCATATACTCTCTCTACCTATGACATTCCTGTGTGGGCTAAGGTGTGCTTTCTAGGACTTTTTAAGTAATTAACCTGTATCTTTTCAATTTTCTCATAGTTATTGATGAAGGAATCTATTTCAACATTGGTTATTAATAGGCCGAGATCAGCATAGAACAGTGAGAGTATTCACTCTGGCCTCATTATAATATCAAAGGATTGGAAACAACACAAATGATCATCAATAGGGAATTAGTTCAATAAACTACGGGAGATACCCACATAATGAAGAAACATGCAGCCAAAAAAAGGAAGAGACAATTTCTATGCATTGATAGATTCTTATCTTCAATAAATTTAAGTGAAAAAAAAAATCAAAATACCAAGAGCATATCTAGAATGTATTAACAGAATAAAATGTAATTCCATAAAACTAGCTTTGTGAGGTCTCTCTCTGTGTCCTCCATTCACCTAAAAGATGAAAGCAATAAAGGGTTTGTGTACAGAGAGGGGAACATAAGACACTAAGAGTGAGTGTGGGCCAGGTGAAAACGAGTTGTAGGGAGTCATTGACTCCTGGGCCTGTATGATAGGTTAATGCTCCCGCTCCAAAGATGTCCACTCTGCAGAACCTGTAAATGTGCTTCCTTATAAGGCAGAGTTTTACAGATGTGATCAAGGTAAAGATCTTGAGATGGGGAAATGATCCTGATTATCCAGGTGGGCCCAACATCATCACCAGGGCCCTTATAAAAGGGGAGCAGGAGGGTCAGGATCTACAAAAAAGATGTGATGATGAAAACAGAGGTCAGAGAGAGAGACAGAGAGATTGGAAGATGCTACACTGCTAGCTCTGAAGATGAAAAGAGAAGCATTAAGCCAAGGAAAGAATGCAGGCAGCTTCTATATGAAGATCAAGGCAAGGGAATGGATTTTCCGCTAGAGACTCCAGAAGGAATGCAGCCAACTCATTTAGGATTTCTGACCTCTAGAACTCACAGGAAAATAAATGTGCAATGCATTAAGCCACAAAGTTTATGATAATTTGTTACAGCAGCTATAGGAAATTAATATAGCCTCTCACACCAAACCCTCTCTGAGCCTTGGAGCAAGTCCAGCAAACCCACCCAACTGTGGCACAATTTCCTTACCTGCTGCAGGTGGAGGATGGCTCCTTTCTCCCCACCAGGGACCCAATTTGTACTTAGGAATAGTCATAGTCACTGAGCTGAGGAGAAGAGAAGAGGTAGGATCCATCCAGCTCACAGCCCCAAGAGGAAAGGAAACTGACAAATTGCCTCGGATACTTTCAGACTCCAAGTACCTCTTCAAGGTCTTTTGGCAGTTAGAGTTCACATGAGGACAGAAGAGGATTCTGCTCAGGTTACAGATTTCAGACTCCTATCTCCTCTTGGATATGTTGGTGCTGGGAAGGTCAAAGAGAAAGGGCCATTCCACACCAGTGTTGCCCAACAGAATTGTCAGTGATAGAAATGTTCTTTAACTGTGCTCTGTCCAATGAGGCAGCCTCTAGCCACAAGTGGCTACTGACCACTTGAAATATGGTCACTGGAACTGAAAAAATGAGTTTTTAGTTGTATTTTTCATTGGTTTAATTGAAATGGTGACATGTGGCTAATGGCCACCATGGTGGACTGAGAAGCCCTACACACTCAGGCCTGACTTGCTTTTTTTTTTTTTTTAACATATATTTTGATTTTTTACAGAGAGGAAGGGAGAGGGATAGAGTTAGAAACATCGATGAGAGATATTGATCAGCTGCCTCCTGCACGCCCCCTAATGGGGATGTGCCCACAATCAAGATACATGCCCCTGACCGGAATCGAACCTGGGACCCTTCAGTCCACAGGCTGACACTCTATCCACTGAGCCAAACCAGTTTCGGCTTGACTTTCTTTCGGATGTGGAGGAGGGGACCTGTGAGTGGCAAAGTTGGACCAGGGTGAGGGTGATGCCTGTAGGTTTGTATGGAGAGGAACTAGGAGCATAGTAAATGTTGTGTCACCTGAAAAATGCATGCATGAATGGAAGCATCATTCTCTTAGTTCTAAACTCTAAGGTCTCTTTTTAAATATATTTTACTGATTTTTTACAGAGAGGAAAGGAGAGGGATAGAGTTAGACACATCGATGAGAGAGAAACATCGATCATCTGCCTCTTCCACACCCCCTACTGGGGATGTGCCCACAACCAAGGTACATGCCCTTGACCAGAATCGAACCTGGGACCTTTCAGTCCGCAGGCCGACACTTTATCCACTGAACCAAACCAGTTAGAACGGTCTCTTTTTTTCTGCTTTTTTCCCTCCCCCACTGCCATTATACAGGCCTAGGGTACAACCATCCTAATCCTAAACTTCTATCACATTCTATCTTCCCTCTTAAATCACCATTCTTAATCCGGAAGTCCATTTTAACCAGCATGCAAAAACCAAATGCTAACCACACATCCTTTTCAGTGTCTGCCCAATGGCTTTAGAAGAGAGTCCAAAGTAATGTCTGATCTGCTCCTGCCTACTCAACTGTCCAGCCTGGCTCACACTCCTTCCCTATGTTATTGTCTTGGCTTCAGCCATCCCTGTCTTCTCAGTTTATGGAGACCCCAGGCTCTCCTAGGTTTGGGGTTGTTTTCATGCAGTTCTCTCTGCCCAAAGTGCTTTCGTAAATGTACTACCACACCTGCACTCTAGTTTAGTTCTATGACTAGCAAAATCCAGCCCCAACTTTAGCTCTCAAGCTAAATATTAGGCCTTCTCAAAATGATTTCCCTGTTCCCTCAGGTTGAGTCCTCTGTGCCAATCTGCCACATCACTTACGTAATTAACTAGTAACCCAGTGCATGAAATTCATGCACATTAAAAGCGGATTAATTCGCCAAGACTAGTTTGGCTTAATGGATAGAGAGTCGGCCTGCGGACTGAAAGATCCTGGATTCAATTCCGGTCGGGGGCATGTACCTTGCTTGCGGGCACATCTCTAGTGTGGGGTGTGCAGGAGGCCGCTGATTGATGTCTCTCTCTCATCGATGTTTCTGACTTTCTATCCCTCTCCCTTCCTCTCTGTGAAAAATCAATAAAATACAGTGGTACCTCGAGATATGAGTGCCCTAACGTGAGATTTTTTAGATATGAGCCGTCGAGCTAGCGATTTTTGCTTTGAAATACGAGCAACATTTGAGATAGGAGTAATCTCGTGGATCGGCCGGCTGCACAGGACCCACCAGTTTACCTCGACTCGAGCGTCTCATAGTTTCCCATGCCTCAAGGTTACGGAACGAATTAAACTCGTATCTCGAGGTACCACTGTATATTTAAAAAAAAAAGGGGGGAGGATTAATTAGTGGAAATAATTTAATATTGCTATTTGCCCTTTCTCTATAATGGAAGTGTCAGAGATGAAAGAAAATTAGTAAAATGTATATGAAAACCTTCTTCCTGTCAGAGTCTGGGGCACACCACAGGACCCAGAGTCAAGTCCTCGCCCACCAACATGTACCTCAAAATCGCATGAGAACCAGACCAGGCCAGTCCCACCCTTGTCAAGCTCTGCTGGGCAGGTCCCCTGGTTGGGCGCCAGATGGGGAGCGTGGCCTGAAGTCCCCCAGCCCAGACCGGGGCAGAGGGTGTGCCTTGAGGTCCTCCATCAAGGCCCATCAGGTGGGGGACAGTGCCTGAGATCCCCTATCAAGCCCCGCTGGGCAGGGGTGCGGCCTGAGTTCCCCCAACCCAGCATTGGGGGTGCACCTTGAGGTCCCCATCAAGCCCCGCTGGGTGGGGAGTATAGCCTGAAGTTCCCTGTCAAGCCCAGCCAGGCAGGAGTGTGCAGCCTCAAGTCTCCTAGCTTGGTGCTGGGGCAAGGGGCACAGCCTGAGGTCCCCTGTCCAGCCCCCTAGCCTAGTGCTGGGGTGGAGGGCACAGCCTGAGGTCCCCTGTCCAGCCCCACTGGATAGTGAGTGTGGTTGGAGGTCCCCTGGCCTAGTGCCAGGGGGTGAGGCCTGGTTGGGGGCATGGCCTGAAGTCCCCTGTCAAGCCCAGCCAGGCAGGGGGATGCAGCCTCAGGTCCCCTGGCCTGGTGCTGGGGCAGGGGGCACAGACTGAGGTCCCTGTCCAGTCCTGCTGGACGGGGGGTGTGGTCGGAGGTCCCCTGGCCTAGTGCTGGCATGGGGGGTGGGGCCTGAAGTCCTCTGTCAAATCCCACCTGGTCCCTGGCCTGGCACTGGGGCGGGGGGGCAGGGAGGAAGGAGTCTGAGGTCCCCTAGCCCAGCACCAGGATGGGAAGTGCACCTTGAGGTCCCCTGTCAAGCCCTGCCAGGTGGGGGGTGTGGCCTCAGGTCCCCTGGCCTAGCACTGGGGTGGAGGGTTGCGGCCTGAGGTCCCCCAGCCTGACGCTAGGGCAGGGGGCATGGCCTGAGTTACCCTGTCAAGCTCTGCTGGGTGGGTGGGTGCAGCCTGAGGTCCCCTGTCAAGCCTCACAGGGGTGGGGGAGGGCATAGCCTCAGGTCCCTGCTGATTGCTCATTAAGGCTCCTTATGGGAACTTGGCCTCAGCTGTGGGTGCAGCCATCTTTGTGAGGGAGTGATGATCAATTAGCATATTCCCTCTTTATTAGATAGGAGGATTGCTTAGAACAGTGGTTGGCAAACTCATTAGTCAACCGAGCCAAATATCAACAGTACAATGATTGAAATTTCTTTTGAGAGCCAAAAACCGACTTCTGTGCATGGGCCATGAAGTTTCAGTCACATTGTATGTGCGTGCCTGCAATGTGGTATTTTGTGGAAGAGCCTCACTCAAGGGGCCAAAGAGCCACAGTTTGCCGACTACTGCCTTAGAATGTAAATACCATGGAGGCAAGACTAGGTCTGCTTGGTCCCTATGCATCTGGCCCAGGGCCTAGCTCATGGAGATGATGAACCATCCTGGTTTGCCTATGACTATCCTGATTTGAACACGAAATGTCCTATATCCTGGCAAATCTCTTAGAGCTGAAAAAATGAGGCTGGCTGGTCCCCTAAACTGCCCACTCAAAAAGGATCTGTTGCATGACAAGCAAATATTCCCTTTATGAATAACATAGGAAAGCTAATGAGAAAAGCATGGACATGCATATGCCCACCCACATGTACACACACAATTATTAAAGCCCAACAATTCAATATAAAATTAAAATGCTTCTCTTCAATATGAATCACCAGACTGTTATTTCAGAAAAGTTTTAAGAAACAAAGTTAATTTCTATTAGAAGGCAAGTTGTGGAGGACAGTCTTTGGAAACCCACATCCTATCCTTCAATCTATAAGTTGTTGCTTAATATTCCTCCAAATGATTTTAAATCTCATTGAGAAAAAATCCCACTTGCTCAAAATACGTTTGTTTGCTGGTCAATTTAAATTTCTGTTACTAATATAAAAAAGTTAAACTATTTTTTCTCTCTGATGCCCCCATATTTTAAATCTTTGTGGAGAATTTATAGAGCTTTAGAAGTCAAACTCAACAGGACTGAGGAATGTTGCTAAATATTCCTGCCAGTCTTTAGTTGGATGACTTGTCATACTTCATATACATGTAAAGATTATATATTTATACTTATATATAAAATCCTAACATTTTCAGTATATAATGTGAGCAAATACATATTTCAATAGTCATACATTTTATTTACATGTTTGTTTAATGTATATTTATTTTCATGTTAACTGTATTTATTGAATTATTTACATATATATAGCCACACACACCTTATTATCTTTCCCTTGAATATAATGCATTAAACATAAGAAATTTTTCTTAAGATTCTCTCATTCTTGCCCTGGGTGGTTTGGCTCAGTGGATAAAGCGGCAGCCTGTGGATTGAAGGGTCCCGGGTTCAATTCCTGTCAGGGGCACATGCTGGGGTTGCAGGCTTGATCCCCAGTGGGGGGGCGTGTGGGAGGCAGCCGATCAATGATTCTCATCATCGATGTTTTCTCTCTCTCTTTGAAATCAATAAAAATATATATAAAAAAAGATTATCTCATTCTTAGTGACTCTGTGTTTCTGATCTGAGCTCAAGAAAGCCCATTAGCAGTTATCTGCCCAGTGGAGGCAGGTGGAACCTGTTGTCACAAGTGCCACACAGCCCTCACTTGGTCACACAGAAATCTGCAATCAGTGAGGAAAGGTGAGCCTCAAACCTGGTTTCAAATCCAACCTGAGCTCTAGAGGTGCTTTTCTTGTCTGAGGAGGAGGGGGAAAAAAGCACAAAGACTGCCTTTGAAGCCTTTTATAAAGTATAATTCAGTTACTGAATGGAAAAGCCATCCCATTCACTTTTCTTTTCTGAATTTACTGATTAACGTGTAACTAATTATTGGCTGTGACTGGATTTTCCTGATTCCCAGCCAGCCAGCTGCTCCCCAAGTGGGGAAAGTAGGTTCATGCTGTGTGCAATTGGCTCACTCAACTCACTGGGCTGCACTGAGAGTTTCTGGCGACTCCAGTCACTTTAAATGTGGCTTGTCACTTGGGAGCCCTATTTATGACTCAGCTGACTTTTAAACCATTTTCACAGTTCATTCAGGGCCTCAGAGGTTGTAGGGTTTCCTAAGCTCAGCCCTACTGACATCTGGGGCTGGATAATTCTTTGTTGTGCAGGTTGAGCACTGGAAGGTCGTGGAGTAGCATCTCTGGCCTCGGCCCTCTAGATGCCAATAGTACCCGCCCCGCCCCCTTTGTAATAACCCAACCAAAGCCTCCAGATTAGGCCAAAAGTCCCCTGGAGGCCAACCTCATACCCGGCGAGAGTGACGGGGGGAAGCGGCGTGAAGAGCTGGGAGGTACCAGCAGCTTCCGGCAGAAAACGGTCCCGGGAGGGACAGCGAGTCCCCCCGGGCTGTGATGGGGTGCCCTCGGCCCACGCCCCTCCCTGCACCGCCCCGGCCACCCGCAGCTCACCGCGTCCTCCCCTGGCACCGCGGCCAACCCTACCACGTGAAAGCCGTCCCACCCAGAGAAGACGGAGCACACACCATGAAGCCGGCCATCCGCGGCAGCCTCCGCGGCGCCTCCCCGCGCTCCTACTTCCGGCCGCAGGCTGGCGGCTCCACACGGGCTTCCGGTGGCGGGCCGCCCCGGCGGAGAGCGAGGATCTTGGGAGCTCGGCGCAGAAGTGGTGCTATAGGCGGGCGGAGGCCGGGAGAGACCCAAGGGTGGTGGGTGAGCAGAGGCTAGTTCCTGGCGTCGGGACGAGGCTCTGGGAGACGCCAAACACGAGGGGCGGGGCTGTAGGCGAGGACCTGTTCAAGGGGTGAGGGCTGGGGAGGGGCCAGGGGGCGTGGCCGTGGGTGGTACCTGGACCAGGGGGCGTGGCCTCGAGGGGAACGGGATGTAGGTAGTACCAGGTGGAGAGGGCTGGGTGATGGGTGGGGACCAGATTCCTGGGTAAGGCTGTGGGTGGGTACCAGACCTGAGGGTGAGGCTGGACAAGACCCATTCCAGGGGTGGGGATGAGGCAGGGATGGGGCTGGAATAGGTGAGGTGGGCCGAACAGTGGGAAGAAAGCTCGAGGGCAGCGGTTCTCAACCTGTGGGTCGCGACCCCTTTGGGAGTCGAAGGACCCTTTCACAGGGGTCGCCTAAGACCATCGGAAAATGCAGATATTTACATCACGATGCATAACAGTAGCAAAATTTCATGGTTGGGGGTCACCACCACATGAGGAACTGTATGCAAGGGTCGCGGCCTTAGGAAGGTTTGAGAACCACTGCTCTAGGGGATGGCCAAGGTGGGGCTTTTCCTGGATCTCTAGACTTTACAGTAAACCCTCGATTTTGCGAACTTCCATTTAAGGGGCAAAATTTCCATTCCGTATGTCATGTGATAATTAGCACCCTGTTAATTGTAAAATGCTTTTAACTAACATTGGCTTATAATTAAGTTAACAGGTGTTCTTTTGCTGTTCTTGTTATTCACTATTTTAAACAAATTTTCGCGAATGGGCCATATGTTGGCAAAACACTAGTTAAATGTTGCTGACATTAAATTATTACATATCTACAACCATATTCTACATATTAAATTCAAGACACCACTAATAAACAACGTTGGGCGAATGATTAGCACATGATCACAGTGCATCACCTGTGGTAACTGGTTCTGTTGTTGCATGGGGTGACTTTCTGCAGCAGTTTTAACCCTGCGGCTGAGATTCCCACTTGCCCTAAGCCACACCCCCGCTGTGTGCATTTGTTTACTTTCAGTGACTAGTGAATGCACTCATTTATTAGACCTATTCATTATAAATTAAAGTTATTATAATACATATAGAAAGTTTTCTTGGAAATTAAGCTTTTCCTACATACTTGATTTTAGTTATACAAACGTGTCTACATAAGTAAAAAGAGGTAAACTAATTTGTCAATTTTTTAAATATCCATTTGGAAAACATATTTTATTATATAATGGACTTTCAGCTTTAACAGACCCACAGACCTGAATTAGTCTTTTTTATCTTCCATTATATCCAGATTTTACAGTACAGGACAGGTAACTAATTTCCTTCAATTTTTCATCACATCACAAATTTTAATAAAATAAGAAGCACATGTTTAGGATTTTAATTTTTGGGTGCATGTTTTTGTTCTTAATTTCTTTTTAAAAGTGGATTATATATTCAAATTTCTCTACAACTTGCTGTCCCAAACCAATAGAGAAGGGTCTAATTCTATAGCTGTTTAAAAAAATTTGCAGGGGAGAGGGACTACATCACAGAGAAACATATAGGAATACTTCAAAGATGGGTATAAAGTCAGTAAAATAAACTCACTCCCACCCTGTTTCCTAGTCCTTTTATCCTGATATAAACATTCTTTTCTCCTTTGCCCTTCTAGATAGTGTGCATATGTATACATATGTATATGTTCAAACCCAAGGGGAATGTTACCAAGGAAAAATTGAAGCTGGTAAATTGTCTCATGCATTTGGATAGACTGAAAACAGCTTTATCTCTCTGGTGGAGAGAGATGAACCAGTGATGAATTGATATGAAGACACAATGGAAGTTTACCATTGCAAAGATCAAAAGAAAAATTTAGGAAGAAAATGTATTCATATTATCCTACATGATACTTCTCTGGATAAGATTTATGTCATAAAATGGTAAACATTTATGTGACAAGACAATAGCCATTAAATTTTGATTTACCCAAATTCTTTAAGTAATTATACTGAGCAAGGTAAATTATGTAAGAGACATATATGCTAATTTTTTTCAGAGAAGAAAGTAATGGGGAAAAATTAAAAGCTGAAAAATGCATAAGTAGCTCATGTAGAAATAGGGTTACAACCAGAAAAATGAAGTTGTTTCTGGGAGTCTGAGTAAAGGGTGGAGAAGGTAGATTTTCATTATAAGTCTCTTGTGGTATTATTTGAGATATATGTGTAGAGAGAGAGAGAGATTGTATTTCAAAGGGATCATCGAACTCTAAGAGGAATTTATAAGATTCACTTTGCAACAATAGAATGTATCTTGAAAATGGCACACTTCAAGAGTAAAAATTATAAGGCAATGATCCTTTTGGTAGAAAAATGAATGGGGCATTACTTTCCAGTGAACATGATGGTAATCATTTTATATATATTATTTCGAAGTATTTTCACAGCAACTCATAAGGTAGATGCCATTACCTATCCCATTTTATGGATGAGAAAATTGATGGCAGCATACTGCTTAAATGTTCACATTACATAGAACTTCTCAGGAGACATTTTTAAATCGTTTATTGAATTTTCATTTCATTATCATAATATGCATCATTCTTCAGAGAAAAACAAGTACCACATATTTCACTCATGTGGAATCTAATGAACTAACAAAATAGAGACAGAATCATTGAAAGAGAGCAGGCTGACGGCTGTTGGGCGGGGTTGTTAGGGGTGGTGGAGGGATTGAGCAAAAATGAAAAAAAGAGAAGAAACTCATGGACAACAGTATAGTGATTGCAGAGTGGTGAGGTGGAGGAAGGTACAGGAAAGATAAATGGTGGTGGACAGAGACTTAAGTTGGGATGGTGAACACAGTGCAGGGTACAGATAATTTGTTGTAGAATTGTGCACATGAAACCAGTGTAATTTGTCAGCCAGTACCTCCTTGATAAATTAATAAACAAAAAACAACATGATATGCATCATTCTAACACATAAAGAGAATATGAAAAACAATAGAACTACAGTTTTCTCCTGACATGGTTAAACATATCAATCACTTTATTATTTCCCAGTTGTATCTAGGAAGATATTTCCTATCCTAAAGGTTTCTTAAAAAACTCTACTAAATATTCAAGCATCAGGGAATCCCTGTATCATAACTTCCTTAACACACACACACAAAAGCCATTAAAAATCAAAATATTTGATGTAATTACCTTAAATTATTAATGAGCTGACATCAATGCAAATCATAATCAGGCAAGATGAATCTGTAGAGTGACAAATATTAAAATTTTAGTAATTTAGAAAGGTAATTTATTGCATTAACTAATGAATATAAAAACTATTTCTTTTAACCTCATTAAATGCCAGAAAAACATTTGAGGAAATGCATTGCAGCATTATTCACAAGAGCCAAGAGTTGGAAACAACCTAAATGTATGTTGATAGATGAAAGGATAAGGAAATGTGATATGTCTATATTATTCAGCCTTAAAAAAGAAGGAAATCCTGAAATTTGTTGCAATAGGCATGTACCTTGAGAATATTATGCCAAGTGAAATTGGCCAACCACAAAAGGACAAATATTGCATGATTCTATTTAGATGAGGTGTCAAAAGTAGTCAAACTCATTAAAAACAAAGTAGAATGGTGGTTACCAAGGACTGGGGGGCACAGGAGGTGGGGAGCTGTTCAATGTGTGTAGAGTTTTAGTCATGCAGGATGCAGCATAGTTCTGAAAATCTGTTGCATGACAATGTGCATGTGTTGACAGTATTGTAATGCACACTTGGGAATTGTTGGCAGGGTGAAGTTTTTAAATATTGATTTCAGAGAGGAAGTGAAAAGAAGAGAGAGGTAGAAACATTAATGACGAGAGGGAATTATTGATTGGCTGCCTCCTGCACGCTGGATGGACAAAGCCCTTGAGAGGAACCTTGAGAGGAATTGAACCTGGGACTCTTCTGTCCAAAGGCCAATGCTTTATTCACTAAGCAAAACCAGCAAGGCAGCAGGGTGAATTTTGTGTGTTTTATTTTCCACAGTTAAAAAAAAAAAAGAGCCGAAACCAGTTTGGCTCAGTGGATAGAGCGACGGTCTGCGGACTGAAAGGTCCCAGGTCTCTCTCTCATCCATAAAGATGTTTCTAACTCTCTATCCCTCTCCCTTCATCTCGGTAAAAAATCAATAAAATATATTTTAAAATTTTTAAATAATGACATCCATTCCTAATATATAATTCACAGAATGAAAAGACATTTTTTAAATTTGGACAACATTAGAAGGGTTTTAACACCTGTTATTTATTTGCTAGGGCTGGTGGCTTAAACAATAGAAACAGACAAATTCCTAGAGACATAGCCTACTAAAACTAAATCATGAAGAAACTGAATTCTGATTCCTATAACTAGCAAGAGGATCGAATCAGTATTAAAAACTTTCCAACAAAGAAAAGGGCTGGACCACATGACTTCACTGTGGAATTCTATCAAATATATAAAAAATGGTTAGCACCAATCCTCAAGTGTTTCCAAAAAGTGAAGAGGAGCCGAAACTGGTTTGGCTCAGTGGATAGAGCGTTGGCCTGAGGATTGAAGGGTCCCAGGTTCGATTCCGGTCAAAGGCATGTACCTTGGTTGCGGGCACATCCCCGGTGGGGGGCGTGCAGGAGGCAGCTGATTGATGTCTCTCTCTCATCCATGTTTCTAGCTTTCTATCCCTCTCTCTTCCTCTCTGTGAAAGATCAATAAAATATATTTAAAAACAAACAAAAAAAGTGAAGAGGAAACACTTTCTATTCTATGAAGCTAGTATTACCCTAATACCAAAGTCTGACAAAGACAATACAAGAAAAGAAAGCTATAGACCAATATCCTTTATGAATATTCATTAATATTTATCATTCTCAAAAAAAGCTAGCAAACCAAATTCAGTAGCCTATTAAAATGATCACACACCATAACCAAATGGGATTGATTGTTGAAATCCAGGGGTGGGCCAACATGAAAATCAGTGTAACACCACATTAATAAAATGATGGGGGTGGGGGAGAACCACGTTCATCTCCATTGATACAGAAAAAGCATCTGAAGAAAATTCAACACTCTTTTATGATAAAAATACTCAAAAAGTAGGAATACAAGCAAATTTCCTCAACATAATAAAAACCATGTATGGAAACTCAACAGCTATCTTCATATTCAATGCTAAAAGTCTGGAAACTTTTCCCTTAAGGTCAGGAACAAGAAAAGGATATCTGCTTTTGTTTCTTGTAGTCAGCATAGTATTGGAAATCCTAACCAAATCCTGGACAGTGTAAGTTGGTTGGGTGCCATCTCGTGCACCAAAAGGTTGACGGTTTGATTCTCAGTCAGGGTACATGCCCAGGTTTCGGGCTGGGTCCATGATAGGGAGTGTGCAGAAGGCAGCTGATTGATTTTTCACTCACACATTGATGTTTCTCCCTCTGATGCAAAAGGATAGCATAAAAGATTTTAAAGTGTGCTGGCTGCTTAGACTGCACAGACTTGCATGCAGCCCTAGAGTTCACACACTTACACTTTTTCCTCTTTAAATCCTTGCTTCTGATTACTAAGCCAATACATAGGAACACCCAATTGGGGACACCCTAAGAGACTGCAGGGGAAGGTTGTTTTTCTGGAACCTGCGGATCAGAGCAGGGAATAACCATCAGAGAACCAGCTCTGGGACAACTCACTCCCACAAACTGGTATTGAGTGCCACAGGGAAAGCAGGATCTAAGCACAGGCTAGAGAGGACTTATAGACCCAGAGGCCAGTCCAGAAAAACTGCCATCCAGTGGTTGAATCACAAAATGATTCTTGTGTAATCACAAATAAAGGAATACAAGAAATTAATATATACTGCCTGCTTAAAAATCAGGACTGGCTTATAACACTGAGGAGCAGTGGAATGCAGGGAACTGCAAAACTGTCCTGTTAGTTTGTTTTTTTGCTTCTGTTTTTCCTCATCTCACTTGATATTAGTTGTTGTTTGTAGTTTGTATTCATCTCCAGGTACTTGTTGCTGGCATTTGTTGGGATTAGTAGCTAT
>JAAGEH010000146.1:415345-456529 GCA_011751065.1 Lasiurus cinereus
CTTGTGTGTTGTGCCTGCTTGTGTTGTATTTTGTGCCTTTAAGTCAACGCAGGAGAGAGAGAACTACATAACCAGACACCCAGAGAAGAGAGACCATAGGGAGTCAAAGAAACAGCTTGCATATGAAAGAAAAGCAGGCATTGCCAAAAAGGGAAGTAAACAAAATGGAGGCAAGCAACCTGTCAGAGAAAGAATTCAGAGAAATGGTCATAAGGTGGCTGAAAAGAATAGAAGACATTCAACAATATGATTAAGAATCAAGAGGAAATGAAAAATGACATTGCTGCCATAAAGAACTCAATAGAAAGCATTAAGAGTAGACTAGAAGAAGCAGAGGACCACATCTGTGAGCTAGAAGACAAGGTAGGAAAAAATACCCAAGTAGAGCAGCTTCTAGAAAAAAAAGTAAAAAGCATGAGGAGAGCCTAAGGGAACTTTGGGACAACATGAAACAAAACAACATCCACATAATGGGGGTACCAGAAGGAGAGGAAAATGAGCAAGGAATAGAAAACTTATTTATTTTATTTTTAAATAAATCTTTATTGTTCAGTTTATTACAGATGTTCCTCTTTCCCCCACACCATAGCTCCCCTCCACCTGATTCTCACCTCCCACCCCATGCCTTTCCCCCCTGCCACTGTCCTCATCCATAGGTGTAAGATTTTTGTCCAATCTCTTCCTGCACCCCTCACTACTCCTTTCCCCCAAGAATTGTTAGTCCATTCCCTTTCTATGCTCCTAATTCTAGTATATTCATCAGATTTTTTTATTCACTTGATTTTTAGATTCACTTGTTGATAGGTATGTATTTGTTACCACTTTGTTGTTCATAATTTTTATCTTTACCTTTTTATCCTTTTTCCTCTTATTAAAGAAAACGCTTCAGCATTTCAAATAATCCTGGTGTGTAGAAAACTTTTTGAGGAAATAATGACAGAAAACTTCCTTGACATAGGGAAGAAAAACCCACACAAATCCAAGAAGCTCACAGAGTCCAAAGCAAAATGAACCCCAAAAGACTGACACCAAGGCACATTATAATTAAATTGGCAAACACCAACGACAAAGTAAGAATCTTAAAAGCAGCCAGAGAGAGGCAGAAAGTTACCTACAAAGGAACCCCCATCAGACTAGCAACTGATTTCTTAACAAACTCATCAGGCCAGAAGGAAATGGAATGAAATATACAAAGTCATGCAAAGGAAGGGTCTGAATCCAAGAATACTATACCCAGCAAGGCTATCAATCAAAATTGAAGGTGAAATCAGGAGCTTCACAGACAAAAAAAGGACTAAGGGAATTTATTAGCACCAAACCAACAATGCAAGAAGTGTTAAAAGGTCTGCTGTAAAAAAAAAAAAAAAGTGAAGAAGGAACATAGGGGTAAAGAATAAAAATGGCGACAAATAAGTACCTATCAATAATAACTTTACATGTAAATTGATTAAATGCCCCAATCAAAAGACATAGGGTAACAGATTGGATAAGAAAACACCACCCATATATCTGCTATCTATAAGAAACCCACCTCAGAAAAAAAGATACACAGACTGAGGATGAAGGAATGGAAAAAAGTTTTTTCAGGCAAATGGAAATGAAAAGAAAGCTGGGGTAGTAATATTTATATCTGATAAATTAGATCTCAAAGTGAAGGATATAACAAGAGATATGGAAAGCCATATCAAAATACTAAAGGGAGCAATCCAACAAGAAGAAATAACTCTGGTAAACATATATGCACACAACACAGGAGCACCCAAATACATAAAAAAAAAACTCCTGGAGGATATCAAGGGAGAGATTGACAGCAATATAATCATAGTAGGAGACTTTAATACCCCACTATTACCATTGGACAAATCCTCTAAACAAAAAATCAGCAAAGAAGCATTAATCCTAAATGACTCACTGGACCAGATGAAATTAATTGACATCTTCAGAACATTTCATCCCAAACCCACAGAATATACATTCTTCTCAAGTGCACATGGGTCATTTTCAAAGTTAGACTATATGTTGGGTCATAGGAAAAATTTCTTAAAATTCAAGAGGATAGAAATCATATTAAGCATTTTCTCAGATCACAGTGGCATAAAGCTGAAAATCAACTACAATAAAAACAACCCCAAAAAATCAAACACATGGAGACTAAACAGCATGCCATTAAACAATGACTGGGTTACCAGAGAGATCAAGGAAGAAATAAAAAACATCATGGCAATAAATGACAAGGAAAACACAACAATCCAAAATCTATGGGACACAGTGAAAGCAGTCTTGAGAGGGAAGTTCATAGCTCTACAAACCTACTGCAAAAAACAGGAAACAATGGTAATAAATTACCTACCCCTACAACTCAGAGTTAGAAAGAGAGCAACAAGAAAAGCCCAGTGTAAGCAGAAGGAAGGAAATACTCAAGATCAGAGCTAGGATAAATGACATTGAGATGACCCCCGCCCCCCAAAAAAAACAAAAGATCAACAAAACCAAGAGCTGGTTCTTTGAAAGGATAAACAAGAAGCAAAGAGAGAGGACCCAAATAAACAAAATCAGAAATTAAAGAGATGAAATAACAACAGACACCACCGAAATGCAAAGGATTATTAAATAATACTATGAACAACTCTATTCCAACAAACTGGACAACCTGGAGGAAATGGACATACTCCTAGAAAAATATAACCTTCCAAAACTTAATCAGGAAGAATCTAAACATCTCAATATGCCAATAACTATGGAAGAAATTGAAGCAGTCATCAAAAAACTTCCAGCAAACAAAAGCCTGGGGCCAGATGGCTTTACAGAGGAGTTTTACCAAACATTCAAGGAAGAACTAAAACTTATCCTCCTCAGACTATTCCCAAAAATTCAAGAGGAAGGAACACTTCCAAACTCCTTCTATGAAGCCAGCGTCACCCTAATACCAAAACCAAATAAAGACAACACAATGAAAGAGAATTACAGGCCAATATCCCTCATGAACATAGATGCCAAATTTCTCAACAAAATTCTAGCAAATCGGATCCAGCAGTACATCAGAAAGATCATACACCATAAATAAGTAGGATTTATCCCAAGAATGCAAGGATGGTACAATATACACAAATCAATAAATGTGATACATCACATAAACAAATTGAGGGATAAAAATCACATAGTCATATCAATTGATTCAGAAAAAGCATTTGACAAAATCTAACACCCTTTCTTGATTAAAAACTCTCAACAAGGTGGGAGTAAAAGGATCATACCTTAACATAATAAAAGCTATATATGATAAACCCACAGCAAACATCATACTCAATGGGCAAAAACTAAAACCATTTCCCCTAAGAACAGGAACAAGACAGGGATGCCCACTCTCACTACTCCTGTTTGACATAGTACTGGAAGTATTAGCCATTGCAATTAGAGAAGAAGAAGAAATAAAAGGCATCTGAATTGGAAAAGAAGTAAAGCTGTCCTTATTTGCAGATGACATGATATTGTACATAAAAGCCTGAAAGACCCCATCAAAAAATTAATGGACTTAATGAATGAATTTGGCAATGTAGCAGGATACAAAATTAACGCCAAGAAATCTATGGCATTTCTATATACCAATAGTGAACTTACAGAAAGAGAGACTAAAAAAGCAATCCCATTTACCATAGCACCAAAAAAATTAAGATATTTAGGAATAAACTTAACTAAGGAGGTAAAAGTCTTATATGCAGAAAACTATAGGACACTGAACAAAGAGAGGGGAAGACATAAACAGATGAAAGAATATACCATGTTCATGGATTGAGAGAATCAACATCATTAAAATGTCCATACTACCCAAAGCAATCTATAGATTCAATGCACTCCCCATTAAAATCCCAACAGCATATTTCACAGACCTAGAAAGAACTCTCTAAAAATTTATCTGGAACAAAAAAAGACCCTGAATAGCCACAGCATCCTGAGAAAGAACAAAGTAGGTGGAATCTAAATACCAGATTTCAAACTGTATTACAAAGCCACTGTTCTCAAAACAGCCTGGTACTAGCACAAGAACAGACATATAGACCAATGGAATAGAATAGAGAATCCAGATATCAACCCAAACCACTATGCTCAATTAATATTTGACAAAGGAGGCATGAGCATACAATGGGGTCAAGACAGTCTCTTCAATAAATAGTGTTGGGAAAATTGGACAGATACATGCAAAAAAAAAAAAAAGAAAGAAAGAAAGAAACTAGACCACCAACTTACACCATACACACAAATAAACTCCAAATGAATACAGGACTTAAACATAAGATAGGAAACCATAAAAATACTAGAGGAATCCACAGGCAGCACAATCTCAGACATGCTGAAGGAACTTCTTCACTGATACTGCTCCTAGGGCAATGGAATCTAAAGAGAAAATAAACAAATGGGACTACATGAAAATAAAAAGCCTTTTCACAGCAAAAGAAACCATCAACAAAACAATGAGAAAGCCCACAGTATGGGAGAACATATTTGCAAATGTTATCACTGATAAAGGTTTAATCTCCAATATCTATAGGCAAGTTATACAACTTAATAAAAGTAAGATAAATGATCCAATAAAAAAATGGGCAACAGATCTAAATAGAATCTTTTTGAAAGAAGACAGACGGAAGGCCAAGAGACACATGAAAACATGCTCAAAGTCACTAATTATCTGAGAGATGCAAATCAAAACAATGTGGTGCCATCTCACAACTGTCAGAATGGCAATCATCAACAAATCAACAACGACAAGTGCTGGCAAGGATGTGGAGAAAAAGGAACCCTGGTGCACTGCTGGTGGGAATGCAGATTGGTGCAGCCACTGTGGAGAACAATATGGAGTTTCCTCAAAAAGATTAAAAATAGAGCTTCCATTTGACTCAGTAGTCCCACTTCTAGGACTATATCCCAAGAAACCAGAAACACCAATCAGAAAATATATATGCACCCTTATGTTCATAACAGCACAATTCACCATAGCTAAGATTTAGAAACAGCCTAAATGCTCATCAGCAGATGAGCGGATTAGAAAACTATGGTACATCTACACAATGGACTACTACACTGCTATAAAAAAGAACGAATTCTTACCATTTGCAGCAGCCTGGATGGATCTGGAGAGCATTATGTTAAGTGAAATTACCCAGGCAGTGAAAGAAAAATACCACATTGATCTCACTCATTTATGGAGAATAAAGAACATTATAACCTGATGAATAAAAAGATAGATATAGAGGAAGTAAAACACCTAACAGACTGTCAAATTACAGCAGGAAGGCTGGGGAGTGTTGGGGAGTGAGGGAAATAGATTAACCAAAGGACTTGTATGTATGCATATAAGCACTCCAATGGACACAAGACACTGGGGGCCATGGGATGAGGGCATGTGACAGGGGTAGGAAAGGCTGGGAGAAGGTCAATGGGGAAAATAAAAGGAGATATATGTACTACTATATGTAATACTTTAAACAATAAAAAATAAAAACTACAAAGAAAGAAAATTATAGGCCAATATCCCTGATGAACACAGATGCTAAAATCCTCAACAAAATATTAGCAAACTAAATCCGGCAATACATTGAAAAGCTCATACACCATAATAAAGTGGTTGGTAAAATATCTACAAGTCAATTAATGTGATAACCCACATTAACAAAATAAATAAAGGATAAAAATGATACCATAATATGAATAGATGCTACAAAAGCATTTGACAAGACCAGCACCTATTTATGATAAAAAATCTCAGCAAAGTAGGAACAGAGGGAACATACCTCAACATAATAAAGGCCATATATGACAAACTCACAACTAATTTCATACACAATAGGCAAAAACTAAGATCAGAGACAGGATAAGTGCCTACTCTCACCACTCTTATTTAACATAGTACTGGATGTCTTAGCCAGAGAAATTAGGCAAGAGAAAGAAATAAAAAGTATCCACATTTTATTTATTTATTTAAAAATATATATTTTATTTATTTTTTACAGAGAGGAAAGGAGAGGGATAGAGAGTTAGAAACATCGATGAGAGAGAGACATTGATCAGCCGCCTCCTGCACGCCCCCTACTGGGGATGTGCCCACAACCAGGATACATGTCCTTGACGGGTATCGAATCCAGGACCTTTCAGTCTGCAGGCCGACGCTCTATCAACTGAGCCAAACCGGTTTCGGCAGTATCCAAATTTTAAAGAAAAAAGTAAATCTCTTTTTACAGGGGGAAGAAACCAAGATGGCAGCATAGATGAACACCTAAACTGCTGCCATCCACAACAATTTCAAAACTACAGCTAAAAGGCAGAATGGACATCATCTGGAACCACTGAAAAGCTGGCTGAGTGGAAATTCTACAACTAGAAGGAAAGAGAGGGGCTCACGAAGACTCAGAGAAGCTGCAAAAAGCTGAGGTACAGAGACACGTGTGGAGAGATCAGGCGGCAGAGTGCCTGGCTGGCTTCCTCTAGTGGGAGGGAGACAGAAACTCCCAACTGCACTGAACCCCAGTTCCAGGCGAGACTCATATGGGGGGGAGTCTGGACTGTTGTGAAAAAGGAGAGGTGAACAGAAACTTAGGGGAGCCGAGAAAGGCAGAGGTATGGAAATGTGTGAGCGTGAGTGTGCACACAGAGGGTTGACTGCTGTTTGTGCCGCTGGCTTTCTCTAGCAGGAGGAAGACAGAACATCCCAACTATGCTGAACTCCCGTTCCGACTGCACTGAACCCCAGTTTTGGGCAAAACCCTGGGGACCCAGAATCATACGGATCCCTGGAGTGCACAGAAACTCAGGGAAGCTGGAAGGGCAGAGTTCTGGAGGCTCGTGAATGCGAGTGCGCACAAAGAGGGCTGCGGTAATTACTGAGGGACATTGAGACCCAGGGGCCACGTAGGGCAGGCTGATAGGAAGCCAAGGCTGTCTGCTCAGCCCTGAGACTCCACCCCTTCCAAGCAGAACACAGAGGCTTTTGCAATTGTGCAAGTCTTGTATCATAAGGCTGACTCCAACACAGAAGTTCTCCAGGCATAGACACAGCTGATCCTCACAACCAATTGGCTTGGAAGTCAATTCCCCCACTGATAATAACAACATTCAAGACTTAACTACAACAAGGCTGTGCACACAGTCCACAAAGGGGTGCACCAAGAGAGTATACCTCAGGTAACTGGGGAGGTGGAGCTACTGGGCCATATAGGACACCTACCAACTCAGGAAAGCAGCGAAAATGTGGAGACAAAGGAACAGATCACAAATGAAAGAAATGGAGGAAAACAAACAACTGGATATAGAGTTCAAAACCATGGTTATAAGGTTTTTCCAGAATTTCATAGAAAAGAAGGATAAATTTAGTGAGACCTAAGAGGAGATGAAAAAGGACCAATTAGAGATGAAAAAGGACCAACTAGAAATTAAACATACAGTGACTGAAATAAAAAATATTATACAGAGACCTAACAGCAGACTAGAAGAATGCAAGAATCAAGTCAAAGATTTGAAATACAAAGAAGCAGAAAACACTCAACTGGAAAAGCAAGAAGAAAAAAGAATCCAAAAATGTGAAGATACTGTAAGGACCCTCTGGGACAGCTTCAAGTGTACCAACATCAGAATTATGGGAGTGCCAGAAGAAGAGACAGAGCAAATACTGAAAACCTATTTGAAGAAATAATGACTGAAAACTTCCCCTACCTGTGAAAGAAATAGACTTACAAGTCCAGGAAGCACACAGAACCCCAAATAAAAGGAATCCAAAGAGGACCACACCAAGACACATCATAATTAAAGTGCCAAGGGCAAAAGACAAAGAGAATATTAAAGCAGCAAAAGAAAAACAGTTAATTACCTACAAGGGAACACCCATATTATTGTCAGCTGATTTCTCAACAGAAACTATGCAGGCCAGACGGGAGTGGCAAGAAATATTCAAAGTGATGGATAGCAAGAACCTACAACCAAGATTACTCTACCCAGCAAAGCTATCATTCAAAATTGATGGGCAGATAAAGAGCTTCACAGATAAGAAAAGACTAAAGGAGTTCATCAACATCAAACCAGTATTATATGAAATGCTGAAAGGTATTCTTTAAGAAGAGAAAGAAGAAGAAAAAAGTAAAGATAAAAATTATGAACAACAAATACATATATATCACCAAGTGAATCTAAAAATCAAGTGAATTGAAAATCTGATGAACAGAATAAGCTGGTGAATATAATAGAATCAGGGGCATAGAAAGGGAGTGGACTGATAATTCTCAGGGGGGAAGGGGTGAGAGGGGTGCAGGGAGTGACTGGATAAAAATCATACACCTATGGATGAGGACAATGGTGGGGAGGAGGCAAGGGCAGAGGGTGGGGTGGGAGCCGGGTGGAGGGGAGCTATGGGGGAAAAAAAGAGGAATAGTTGTAATAGTCTGAACAATAAAGATTTATTTTAAAAAATCTCTTTTTACAGATGATATGATTTTTATGTGTAGAAAATTCTAGAGACTATTAAAAATTGTTAGAGCTAATTAACCAATTCATTAAAGTTGCAGGATGAAAAATCAATATGCAAAAATTAGTTGTATTTCTATATATAACAATTAATAATCTGAAGAAGATATAAAATAATCCTATTGACAGTAGTATCAAAAACAATGGTTATAAAATAAATTGTACTAACAAATCCATAGAAAATTCATATATTGAAAGTTTTCTTATGAATATTTTATAGACATCAGCAGTTGCAGCTCCTGCTTGACCAAGAATCGACCCTGGCCATAAGATTTGGGCAAGTGTCAGCAATTCATATCAGAACCAGTAGAAACCCTGCCTGCATGCCCTGTTCCTGTACATCAGCAGCACAACTGCAGATAGAGCAATGAAACAATGCACACAGGAGAAAACATGGAAACCACCCAAGAGCAGAGCTGAGAAACTGCACATCACCAGAAATCCCTTAGTTCCCTCTTCCCTTGTTTCTCTTATATAACCCAACCAGGATGCCTGAGATGCTGAAATGGTTCTGAAGGCATGAGCCAGCTATCTCCTCAGGTTATTGACTCCTGAATAAGTTTCTTGTCTTCTCAATCAGAACCTTTCTCACAAGTTTGGCTTTTGTGGCAGCAGGCAACTGGATCTGTGAGTCATTTTCCGGGTTTTAGTCTAGTTCCATTTTTTGCTATGTATCTGTCCAATATTCCCAACATCATTATTGAGTAGACTATCTTTACCCCATTGTATGTTTTGGTCTCCTTTGTCAAATATTATTTGACCATGTAGGCATGGGTTGATTTCTGGGCTCTCTATTCTGTTCCACTGAGCCTAGGATGTCTGTTTTTATGCTAGTACCATGCTGTTTTGATTACTATGGCTTGGTAGTATATTTTGATATCAGGTAGTGTGATTCCTCTAACTTTGTTCTTTATTTCTTTAGATTGCTGTAGCTTTTTGAAGTCTTATGGTTCCATATACATTTTTTGAATATTTGTTCTAGTTCTGTGAAATATGCCATTGGTATCATTATAGGAATTGCATTGAATCTATAGATTGCTTTGGGTAGTATGAACATATTAATGATGTTATTTCCTCCTATCCATGACCACAGTATATGCTTCCATTTATTTGTATCTTCTTCAATTTCTTTCTTGTGTCTTTATAATTTCCTGAGTACAGATCTTTTACATCCTTGATTAAATTTATTATCTAGGTATTTTATTCTTTTTGAAGCAATTGTGAATGAGATTGTTTTCTTGGTTTACCTTTCTGATAGTTCATTACTGGTGTATAAAAATGTGACTGATTCCTGGATATTTATTTTGTATCTCAATCCTTCACTGAATTCACTTATCAGTTCTAGTAGTTTTTTTTTTAAAATATATTTTATTGATTTTTTTTTACAGAGAGGAAGGGAGAGAGATAGAGAGTTAGAAACATCGATGAGAGAGAAACCTCGATCAGCTGCCTCCTGCACACCTCCTACTGGGGATGTGCCCGCAACCAAGTTACATGCCCTTAACCGAAAACGAACCTGGGACCTTTCAGTCCACAGGCTGACGCTCTATCCACTGAGCTAAACTGGTTTTGGCTGTAGTAGTTTTTTGGGAATCTTTAGGGTTCTCTATATAAATTATCATGTCATCTGCAAATAATGACATTTTTCATTTCCAATTTAGATGCTTTATTTTATTTTATTTTTTAAAATAAATCTTTATTGTTCAGATTATTACATATGTTCCTCTTCTCCCCCCACTATAGCTCCTCTCCACCTGATTCCCCACCCCACCCCATACCCTTATCCCCCACCACTCTCTTCATCCATAGGTGTAAGATTTTTGTCCAATCTCTTCCTGCACCCCTCACACCCTCTTTCTCCTGAGAATTGTCAGTCCACTCCCTTTCTATGCTCCTGATTCTATTATATTCATCAGTTTATTCTGTTCATTTGATTTTTAGATTCACTTGTTGATAGATATGTATTGTCACTTTGTTGTTCATAATTTTTATCTTTACCTTTTTCTTCTTCTTAAAGAGTGCCTTTCAGCATTTCATATAATCCTGTTTTGGTAGTGCTGAACTCCTTTAGCTTTTTCTTGTCTGTGAAGCTCTTTTTCTGCTCTTCAATTCTGAATGATAGCTTTGCTGGGTAGAGCAATCTTGGTTGTAGGTTCTTGCTATTCATCACTTTGAATATTTCTTGCCACTCCTGTCTGGCCTGCATCGTTTCTGTTGAGAAATCAGCTGACAGTCGTGTGGGTGCTCCCTTGTAGGTAATGAACTGTTTTTCTCTTGCTGCCTTTAATATTCTCTCTTTGTCTTTTGCTCTTGGCATTTTAATTGTGATGTGTTTTGTTGTGGTCCTCTTTGGATTCCTCTTGTTTGGGGTTCTGAACTTATAAGTCTATTTCTGGACTTATAAGTTCTTCCTGGACTTATAAGTCTATTTCTTTTACCAGGTAGGGGAAGTTTTCTGTTATTATTTCTTCTAATAGGTTTTCAATATTTTTTTCTCTCTCTTCTTCAAGCACCACAATAATTCGGATGTTAATATGCTTAAAGTTGTCCAAGAGGCTCCTTACACTATCTTCATATTTTTGGATTCTTTTTTCTTTTTGTTTTTCTGGTTGGGTATTTCTTTTTCCTCATGTTTCAAATCTCTGGTTTGATTCTTGGGGTCCTTTGATCTACTGTTAAATTTCTGTATATTCTTTATTTCAGACAGTGTATGCTTAATTCCTGACTGGTCCTTTCCCATTTTTTTGGCATTCTCATTAAGATCTTTAAAGGTCTCACTAAGTTCCTCAAAGGTTTTTAGCAGATTCCTGAGTAACCTTATAAATGTGGTTTTGAACTCTATGTCCAGTAGTTTGCTTTCCTCCATTTCTTTCATTTGTAACATGTTTCTTTGTCTCTACATTCTGGCTTCTTCCCTGTGTTGATGGAGTGCCTTTGTGTGGTAGGTGATCTATAGGGCCCAATGGTTCAGCCTCCCCAATCACCTGAGGTGGACACTCTTGGTGCACCCCTTTGTAGGCTGAGTGCACAGTCTTGTTGTAGTTAAGCCTTGATTGCTGTTGGTATACTGGGAGGAATTTACCGTCAGGCCAATTGGCTGTGAGAATTAGCTATGTCTATAATGGAAGAAATGCTGTGCTGGAGACACCCTTATGGGCAGGACTTGCTTCAGTGGGGCTTTGGTGCTCACTGAGTCTGCCTCTTTAATATGTCATTATGGATGTAAGAAGTTGAAATCTGGTGTCATCTCACACTGACCACTAGGTACATTGTCTCCTGGATCTCCAATGGGGTGTAGGTCAGCTACTGTCTGAGGCCACCCAGCAGGAGCTACAGAGATGTCTGCAGATTCTCCGGTTCTGACCAGAGCTGCAATTTGTTAGTTTAAGCTGTGATAGGGTAGGCCATTTATATGCAAAAGCTGCTGTGCACAGCTCTGGCGGGTTTGTAAACTGGGTGGGGCAGGGTCTCAGGGAGTCACTAGGGCATGGCAAACAGGGATGGTGCCCCAGCGCAGTAAATAATGATTCCTGCGTACCTATGCAAGAGAGCCACCCACACTTTCCAACCCGATGGCAGACTGTCCAGCTTCTCCCAGAAGGGTCTGGGTCCCCAGAGTCTCGCCAGAAACTAGAGTTCAGAGTAATGAGGAGCTGTGTCTCCGTTTGGGTTGAAAGAAACAGTGCATGGGGTCGCCAACTGCCAGCCCAATTCACACACCTGCATACCTCAGTTTTTTTTGCACTTGTGCGTGTCTCAATGCTCTTTTCTCTTTCCTTCTAGTTGTAGAACTTCTACTCAGCAAGCTTTCCCGTGGTTGTGGGTGAAAGACATTTTGTCTTTTAGTTGTAGTTTTGGTGTGGCTGTGAGAGGCAGCATGTACAGGAGATGTATATCTTATGCTGTCATCTTGGTTCTTCTGCCTTTTATTTCTTTTCATTGTCTGTTGCTGTGGCTAGAACTTCCAGTGGTATGTTGATTCAGAGTGGTCAAGCAACCATCCCTGTCTTTTTCCCCATCTTAAGGAAAATACTTTTAGTTTATTCCATTTAAGTATGGTGTTGGCTGTGGGTTTGTCATATATGACTTTTATAATGTAGAGATATAGTCTCTCTATTCTCACTTAGTTGAGAGGTTTTATAGTAAACTAGAGGCCCAGTGCATAAAATTTGTGCACGAGTAGGGTCCCTAGCAGCTTCCAGCTGCTGGCTGGGGCCTCCTTTCCCCCAGCTGCCTGCTGTCGATGGCTAGGTCAGGGCCAGCCAAGTGGAGGGGCTGCAGGCGGTTGGCCAGCCAGCCCTGCCCCCTGGTCAAACTCCTGGTTGAGGAGACAATTTGCATATTAGGCTTTTATTATATAGGATGGGTGCTGGATTTTATTAAATGCTTGTTCTGCATCTATTGATATGATCATGTGGTTTTCATCCTTCAATTTCTTTGTTTTGTTAATCATCACCTGAAGAATCTTTTCCATTGGTTTTTAGAGAGAGTGGGAGGGGGAAAGACAGAGAAAACATCAATATGAGAGAGACACATCAATTGGTTGTCTCATGCATATGCTCTGACTAGGGCCAGGAATCAACCTGCAACCAAGGTATGTGACCTTGACCCGAATTGAACCTGGGACCCTTCAGTCATCAGGCCGATGTTCTATCCATTGAGCAAAACTGGTTAGAGTTCCTTCATTTTGTTTATGTGGTGCATCATGTTTATTGATTTGGTGGATATGGTATCAACCTTGCATCCCTTGAATAAATTCCTCTTGATCATGGTGTATGATCTTTTTAATGTATTGCTGGATCAAGTTTGCTAGTATTCCGTTGAGGATTTTAGTATCTATGTTCATCAGGGATATTGGCCTATAATTTTCTTTCTTTGTAGTGTCTTTATCTGGTTTTGGAATAGGATAATGCTGGCCTTGTAAAATGAACTTGGGAGTTCCCCCTCCTCTTGAATATTTTGGAATAGTTTGAGAGGATAGATATTAGTTCTTCTTTGAATGTTTGGTAAAATTCACCTGTGAAGCGTTAAGTCCAGGACTTTTGCTTATTCGAAGTTTTTTTGATTACTGCTTCTATTTCACTGGTTGTGATCTCTCTATTCAGATTATCTGATTCTTCCTGATTCAGTTTTGGAAAATTGTATGTTTCTAGGAATGTATCCATTTCATTCAGACTATCCTATCCATTTTATCCAGATTATCCAATTTGTTGGCATATAATATCCAATATACTGATCTTAAAACATTGAGAAAAGGCAATAAAATGGAAAATAAATGTAAGTAGAGGCAAAAGTGCTTTAATCCTTGTCCCTTTCATGAGAATGTGGCCATAATTTAATGCTGTTACAAATGACATCACTATTGCTGTTGCCTGTGTCTTGGTGTTGGATACATTTCCCCACTAAAACTATAATTAGTGTTTATAAATAATAATTACAGTCAGTAGTACCCATGGGTAGATAATTTAATTAAAATATTTTTTAGGAGCCCATAAATAACAATTATCACGTATGAAGCCTCCATTATGCACTAAGCCTTTGCTGAGTCTGTGCCACAGAAAAGAACTCAACACCTTTTGGGGAGACCTACATAAACCTATTGAATTATAACTGAACCCGTTCTTTTTTAAAAAATATATATATATTATTGATTTTTTACAGAGAGGAAGGGAGAGGGATAGAGCGTTAGAAACATCGATGAGAGACATCGATCAGCCGCCTCCTGTGCGCCCCCTACTGGGGATGTGCCCGCAACCAGGATACATGCCCTTGACTGCAATCAAACCTGGGACCTTTCAGTCTGCAGACCGACGCTCTATCCACTGAGCCAAACCTGTTTTGGCTGAAACCATTCTTTTAAAAATATTTTTATTGATTGCAGAGAGAAAGAGAGAAGGAGAGAGATAGAAACATCAATGATGAGAGAGAATCATTGATTTTCTGCCTCCTGCACGTCCCACACTGGGGATCAAGCCCACAACCCAGGTATGTGCCCTTGACCGGAATCAAACCAGGGACCCTTCAATCTGAAGGCCGAAGCTCTATCTACTGAGCAAAACCAGCTAGGGCTAATCGATTCTGAATAGCATATTCATTAATATCTTAGGAACAAAATGAGAATAGGTTCCTTAAATGTTAGTGAATATTCTACGAAAATGGGTTCAATTGTCATATGATATTTTGGAAATAAAACAAGACTTTGCATAGGTTTTAATACACTGGTCTGTATTGTAAATCTCTGAAAGTAGCATTCTGTCTTTCCCAAACCTGTTAGACTAGGATATCTTACTTCATGGAGTATTTTAATGAAAAACACACTGAGAAATTCTGGCGATGGGGAGAAAGCATATATGGAAAATGTCAAAAATCCAGTGTGGAATAAGATAAACATTTTAAAAAGAGTACATTCTATCACTCTTGGCAGTCCGATTACAGTCCATAAACCATGGAAGAACACAGAAAGAATAGTGAACACAGTTTACACAATCTTAGGGAATTTTCATGACTTTGCTGTACCAGCCATTATCATCAAAGGAAGCCATCTGATGGTTTATAGGCATTGGCTCTTACAAAAGCATAAACATTCCCCTCCTATCCCCTCCCCGCCGCCATCACTATAACAACCCTCTCCCTAATTACTAATTTTGAGAGCTCTGGTTTACAATCTCTGTTTTTGCAGAACTATTGCTCAAGCCCCAGAGTGAAAACATCAAGAGCTAAGAGCACCACCTGGTGGCTAATCCTCTGTCCAGCATGCTTGGTCTGAGATGCAGCTCCAGGAGGGTTTGAGATGCACCGACAGGCAATCAGAATGGCAAGACCTGCCCAGTGCAAGTATCCTGCTGTTTTCTAGGAAGAAAACCATCCCGACCACACACAGTTTGCACAGTAATACACTCCCATTCTTTTTAAAAATATATGTTTTTATTGATTGCAGAGAGAAACGGAGAGGGAGAGAGAAATAGAAACATCCATGATGAGAATCATGGATCCGCTGCCTCCTGCAGGCCCCCTACTGGGGATCAAACCTGTAACCCTTGCATCTGCTCTTGCCTGGAATCGAACCCGGGACCCTCAGTCCACAGGCTGACACTCTATCCACTGAGACAAACCAGGTAGCACATAAACTCCCATTTTTACCCGAATGGGAAAAAGTCCCAGACCCAGTGGGACTTTGTGATGAATTCTATATGCACACATACACATTCTCTCTCTGACTCCCTCTCTCTCTCTTTCTTTCTCTCTTCCCATTTTCCTCTTTTTCTTCCCCCAACCCCACCTCTTGCCCCCCAAATTATTTGAGTCCTTTGGGAAAAAATTACAATAACACTGTATTTCTATAGGGAGTCCCTTCACAATTTTGTTAGACAAAGAGTAATGTTCTGAGTATGGAACTGTGTGGTCACTGGACCCCCATGCGTAGACTTCTAATCTTTGCAGATCTTTGGGTGGTTCTTAATTACCTTTAGATTAAGTTCAAATTCCTTAGTTTGATCATCGAAGCCCTTTCCAATGGCCCAATCATTCCAGGCTCCTCTTCTGCCACTCCCATTCACATGGTGTTCTGGTTACTCTGGCTAACAGACTGTTCCAGAGAACACTGCCTAGAAGATGTACACACCATTGCCTTTGCCCATGCCCCGTGATCCCTGAATGCTCTCTCCCCACACCCTTCCCATACCTGGCCATAGCCTCCTTATGTTGAGGATTCATCTTAAATGTCACTCTCACTCAGCCGGGGCTAAGACTCCCTCTCTGATGCTCCCAGCAAACAACAAGAATGGAACCTACCACCTGTTATTTAATTGGTGAGTGTGATTCATCCACTATAGAACCCAAGTTTCATGGTCCTTTTATCAAGATCCATTGTTCCAGTGCCTCTGGTGCATTATTTTAATCTCGGGATATGGGTAGGACAAATATTTTACATAAATTTTACTGTTGAAAACAGGAGTTAAACCCAATATGATTAGATTCCATTGTGACGGGCAGACAAAAAAATTCTCAAAAACAGGATTTATTTCTCCTGTAGGCACCTGAAGTATGTTTGGTGCCCATCGTGTGAAGGATGCAGGCTTCTGCCACTCTGTTATGTCTCAGGCATATTTCTTTTCTTATCTGCTGGATCCAAATTGGTGGCCACACCTCCATCCATCACACCCACATTCAATCCAGCATGAGATAGGAAAGGGAAGAAAAAGGGCACAGTCCTTTCAGTTCAAAACACTTCCCAGAAGCCATATGTATGTACTCTTTCCATGTCCTGGCCAGAAATTAGTAAAACCCACAACACCTAGCCATAGGCGAGGTTGGGAAGTGCAGCGTCTTCAATCTGAAGTTTCACGATGCAAACAAAGCAGGTTCTCAGGAAACAGACTCCCCGCAACTGCGACGACATGACAATTTGACCTTGTGCCCAAGGTAGATTAATGAATGCAACACACTGAGCTTTGGTGATTGTGACTCCAGCTTGCATTTTCGTATGCATTATCACTAGGACCTCGGTTTAACTCAAGCATGAGTTAGTGTGTTACTGCCATCACTGTCTCTGGGATTGCCTCTGTCTACCTTTAGCAGGATTGCTCTGCCCAGCTTGGGTTATTAGACACATTGCTCTTCAAAGGTGCTACTAAAAAGCAGTTCCTAAGCAAGTTACCTAACGTAAGTGTAGTCAAGAAATCATCTCAGTTATATTACTGAAAGAAGTCACATCTTGAGTAGAGGCGGTCAGGCTTTTTGAGGGGCACTAAGTGGGGAGGGCAGGGACGGGGCAACAGCTCTAGGTTTGCACACAGGGTGGCAGGGTGGCGGGGTGGCGGGATGGCGAGGGCCGAATAAAAAGGGCTCTCGCCATGGAGCTGGGATGAAGTGGAGTGAGATGGTCTCAGCGCGCGGCCGCATGGAGACCCTGGATAAGCAGCGGCTGTTGGACGCCAGGTCTGGAGCGGAATCTTACGTGGGATCTCTGTGGCAGAATGAGGCCACCTGGATTTCTGTGCCGCGACCTGAGCTGGACTTGCCATCCATGGAGCTGAACGTGGAGAGCAATCACTGCTGCCACTCCCAGAAGGGTCTTGGCAGTCACTGTGACCCCAAGAAGGAGCAGGCCCGGCGGCGCCAGCTCGATGTGGCCTCTGCCACCTGCCTGGTGTTCATGATTGGGGCAGTCGTTGGTGGGTACCTGGCACTTAGCGTGGCAATCATGACTGATGCAGCCCATCCACTCACGGATGCGGCCAGCATGCTCAGCAGCCTCCTCTCTCTCTGGATGCTCTCGCCGCCAGCCACCAAGACCATGGACTTCGGCTGGCAGCGAGCTGAGATCCTGGGAGCCCTGCTCTCTGAGCACCCATCTGGGTGGTGACTGGGGTGCCCAAGCTGTGTTGAAGGCAGCCAGTGCCCGCCTACAGGGGAAGTTCAACGTCCACACCATGACCATCCAGATCGAGGACTACTCTGGGGACAGGAAGGACTGTCAGGTGTGCCACGGCCCCTTGGACTGACTGCTTGGCCAGGCACCAACTGGAGCAGGGACAGGACCTGCAGATGATCAGGCTCTGTGCCCCCCAGGCCCAGCTGGTTGTGTCATAAACCAGATCCCTCATCTGACTTTAGCTCCATGTTCAATGCGGAGGAGCCTTGCCCACTCCAGGAATGGGACTCTTCCCCTGCTCCCACCTGCCTATAGCAGCCTTGCTCACTCCAGGATGGAGACTTGGCAGGTAAAATCCCACTGCTTCTGCTCCTGGGTCGGTTCCTGGTGGGGCTGGGTTTGGGCTCCCTCTTCCGCCAATGCTGTCTTACCACCAGCCTCAGGGAAAGGCAGTGAGGGATGCCGGAGGGGGGCCTGGCCACAGCATCCCCTGCCTACTTGCCTCATTTCCCATCTTCTTTGCCTTAGAAATCTATAAAGAAATCTTGGGACTGAGCCTCTGCCCTCTGCCTCTAACATGATCTGATTTAAGGAGGCCATGGGGTCAGGGAGTTGTGAGACAGACTTGTAAGCCAGGACAAGTGGAATAGGGAAACCGAGACAGATAAGTAAATGGCCAAGCAGGTTCCAGCCAGCCATCGAGTAAATCACAAAATCCCACCTCCCCTAGCCAAGGACACTTGAGAGAAAGTGGTTTGCACTTCTCCCCAACCAGAGGACAAATAGCTAAAATCTCAGGAAGACAGATAACAAAACCAATGACTGCCATTTATACCAACCACATCCAAGGGCAGATGAAGGTGGAGGAATAAATCTCATTTTAGTGCATAAAGCTGATCTGATTAATATTCTATTGAGAGCCTCCCCTAAACTCCCAGCCTTTAAAACCCTCAAGAAGAAGGACTTTGGAGCCTTTCCCTTCTCCTTCGCCTGCCGCTCCCAACCCCACCCCATGCATCATCTCTGCCTTTTTCCTAAGCTCCAAGGACCTTCTATAAGTTTCTAAATAAACTTTCTCTTAAAATTTGACAAATAAATAAATAAATAAGTCATATCTTGCCCTGGCCGGTTTGGCTCAGTGGATGGAGCGTTGGCCAGGTTCGATTCCAGACAAGGGCGTGTACCTTCGTTGCGGGCACATCCCCAGTAGGGGGTGTGCAGGAGGCAGCTGATTGATGTTTTTAACTCTCTATCCCTTTCCCTTCCTCTCTGTAAGAAATCAGTAAAATATATTTTTTTAAAAAAGTCACATCTTAAATTTAATGACCCAAATGGAATTCTTCCCTAGGGAAATGTCTTCTCTTTCCATATTCTCATTTTAATGGTGGCACCGTCATCTTTCCACCTGTTCAACCAGGAACCTAGACATCTCTCTATTTAGTCACCAAATTCTGTTGATTCTTCCTGTTTCAGTTCTTCCCTCTACACCCGCCTCCTGGATTTGGGTATTCCCCTGGAAAGATGGAGTCTCTGAAGGGGTAAATTTGTGGGACTAGACCTTTGAGGGCATTAGTATCTCTTTTTACTCAGAAGCAGACAGTTCTTGGTGACATGGCCACAGAACTCACTTTCTTAAGCACATTGGCTTCCTGAAGCCCCTGAGGCTGTAGCTCTGGTCTCCAAGTTCATTCTAGGGCATTGACTTTCAAGGGGTTTTGAGGGCAACCCCCCTGTAAGGAATACATTTTATGCTGTGACCTAGAACATAAAGACACAAATATAAAATGGAACATAATTTCCACAAAACAATACTTTCTCTGTTACCTAGAATCACTTGGATATTTTGTTTTCTACTCTATTCCATTTAAAAAAAAATTAAAGTTGGGTGGCACCCACTAAGTTGATTTCACAATGCAATGAATCACAACTCACAGTTTGAGGATGCTTTTCCTAGGACTCACATCCTCGTTTGGAAGTGTCAAGACCCAGCACAGTGCAGTGATTAAGAACTCACACTCTGGGACACACTGCCAGAATTAAAGTCCTTGTTCTAAGTGTGGCCTTGAGCAAGTTACCTAACCTTCCTATACCTCCATTTCCTTGTCTTCAAAATGGGAGAATAACAGAATCTATGTTATAGGTATGTTGTGAAGATTGAGACATAGTATATAATAAAAGCCTAATATGCAAATAAACCAAACAGCAGAATGACCTGTCCCTATGACACACACTGACCACCAGAGGGCAGATGCTTAATGCAGGAGCTGCTTCCTAGTGGGCAGTGCACTCCCACAGGGGTAGCATCCCTCAGCCAGAAGCCAGGCTTATGGCTGGCGAGTGTAGCAGCAGTGACGGGAGCCTCTCCTGCCTATGATGCAGGTGGGTGATAAGGTGTAAGGGATCCCAGACTGCAAGAGGAATGTTCGACTGCCAGCGTAGGCCAGGGAATGGGCCTAAGCCAGCAGATGGACATCCTCCAATGTGTCCCAGACTGCAAGAGAATGTAGGCCAGGCTGAGGGACCCCAACCCCCCACAGTGCACAAAATTTTGTGCACTGGGCCTCTAGTATTATATATATCTTATATAATAAAAGGCTAATATGCAAATCAACTGAAGAGTGGAACAATGGGTTTCTATGATACGCACTGAACACTGGGGGCAGACACTCAATGCAGGAGCTGTCCCCTGGTGGTCAGTATGCTCCTATAGGGAGAGCACCATTCAACCAGAAGTTGGGCTCACAGCTGGCAAGTGTAGTGACCAGTGGCAGGAGCCTCTTCCGCCTCTATGGCAGTACTAAGGATGTCTGACTGCTGGCTTGGGAGTAGACCTAAGGACATCCCCTAAGGACTCCTGGACTGTGAGAAGGTGCAGGCTGGGCTGAGGGATCATCCCCGCCACCCCCCCCAGGTGCATAAATTTCATGCACTAGGCCTCTAGTACACACACACACACACAGACACACAAACACACACACACTCTGTATATATAATCTGAGTGGCCAGATTATTATGATTTCTGAACACATAATCTGGCCACTCTGGCCACTCAGTGTATATCCTATATAATAAAAGGCTAATATGTAAATTGTCCCCTTCACCAGGAGCTCAACCAGGAGGCAGGCTGGCCAACTGCTAATGTCCCCCAACACCTGGCCAGGCTGGCTGGACCCCACCCATGCACGAATTCATGTACTGGGCCTCTAATACATACACACACACTCTCTGAGTGGCCAGATATTATATATATGTAATTTTCAGACAATTGCCAGGCATCTAATAAGTGCTTCCTAAGTGTCATCTACCATTATTATTATTATTACCATCATCATTTTCAAAATCATCTTTGATCTCTCTTGTTATCCCATCCTGTAATGAAGCTAAGTTGCAGTACCACTGGTTGGGGCACAAAAAGTACCAAACAGTTTATTTACAAAGCTGTACAAAACTACACAGCGTACAGGGCAAGGTGGAGAGATGACCTGGGACCCTGTCCCACAGGCTGCACCCCGGTTCTTTTTTGCAGGAGGGAAGAGGAGGGAACGCCTTTACCCACCACGGCTGGTGTTCTGACTGCTGGGTCTGCAATGAGTCCCTCTGCTTTTCATTTTATCTCCTCACTTGCTTTTTGTGATCACCTAGAATCCCACACCCCCAAAGCGAGGAGGACTTAGTGTGCATCTTGGGGACCATATTAGAATGTCAGTCTATAGAAAGGAAGATTGGATTTCTTTTCTCATCAATTCCGTGCACCAGATGCAACAAGGGACCTGCCCACAAAAAGGAGGAGGAGGAGGGCGAGAGGGTAAGGGGGAAGAGAAGCCACAAACATTTCAGTTACGCCAAAGGCTGGCATGTTTCCACCCACCTCCGCATCTCAGATGCTCTGATGGTCAAAATGAGGGACCAAAGGGGCATCTGCCACCTGGAGGGTGGGAGTTCCATTCAAGAACATTCGGTCAATCACCCAAAGGACCGATTCAGGAAATAAAGAACGGGAGACTTGGAATAAATGTTTCATTGGTCATGATGTTCAAAAGATGATGGTTAACACACACACACATTCAGACCTCATCCCACCTGTTGCAGGGCTGAAGCAACACCTCCTGAGCCCCCCGCCCCCTCGCTGGGCACCGAGGCCACACCCTGCAGCTGCTGCCCCACTCAGGACTCTGCCGTTCCCTCAGACTTCTCTGTTTTCAATTTCTCAACATGGTGCCTGGATGCTCACAGTCAAGAAAAGCCGAGGACTTGACCTGAGTCTGTGGTGGGCAGGGCTGCAATGTCCATGAATCCTTCTCCATCTCCCTTTCCCACCTCTCTCCTCTCCCCTCTCCCACCCCATCATTGTTCCCCGGAAACAAATAGGATGGCTTCACTGGTCAATTCTTTACATGTACAAACACCAAAAGCAGAGGGAACACCCCTGGCCGCCCCCCTCCCCCCAAACCCCAGTGCTGCGAGAGCAGCCAGCGGCGGGCGAGGCTGTCTCAGGAACACGGAGCTGCTGGAGCTGTCCGGCTGTTCTGGAAACTTCTTTGGCCTCTGGGCTTTACCTGGAGGCCTCTTCCTTCAGCTCCTTGTTTTTCCGCACCTCTTCTGCGTGCTTGTCCTGGGAGGGAAGGGAAGGGAAAGGACAGGTTACACCCGAGGGGAGAAAGGGAGGGACAAGAGAACCCAAAGAATGGCCACCACGGGAAGTGAAGAGCAGGGTCTCAAGGAGTCCTGAGAAGGGACAGAAGGTGGCAGGTGAGACTGGCAGGAGGCAGGTGAGTGAGTCTGCTGGTGTGGCTCCAGTGAGTTCACTGACTGGGGCCAGCCTCCCTGGGGACCCACCTCACGTTGACCCCAGTGCCCACCAGCCTCTTCCTCCCTCACCTGGCCATCCTGGGGTTTGCGATGGGAATGCTACTTGACTTAATAGAAGCAGCCGCTCAGTGTAGCTGCTAAAGGAATTGGCAGAGCAGACGGGCCTCATGGCAGGTGTCCCCTACATGCACCGTGACGGCCACTTTTATTTCTTGTCTGTCTCTTTATGAGAGTTGTCTAACCCCTTGTGTAAAAGGTGAGGGCTCTTCAAGTATAAATGGACTGAAGAATTCCAACTCCAGAAGGTGAGCTTTCTTACAGGTGTATCACAAGAATCCTCTTTTGTTTTACAGCCTGATGAAGCCACAGAGGGGCTCTGTGTGATCATAAACAACTAACTTCACTAGTCAGGCCTCAGTTCGCTGGACTTTAAAGAGAGGGGTATGCATGGGAAGCTCCTTTACTGCTAGAATTCTGCAATTTTAGTGTTTATCTCCAGGGCTTACCATTACAACTCATTCATTGTGCACAGATCCAGGTCCTCTACTGGGGGACTTCCTGGTGGTCAGGGGGCATGGTTGTTGGTTTTTGTATTTTTCAATCCCAGAGGGTACTCAATAAATATTGTCACTGCCAGACGCTGGCATCCATCCAGATATAATCACATCCAGATATCAAGAATCAGCCTACAACATGCACACTGAGGTTCCTAGAATATATCTTAAACTACTAATCTGTCCCTGCAGAGGCCATAGAAAATTTCCAGGATCCTGGGGAAAGTATGGGGAGTGGTGCATTTAAGAAAGTGGTTCTCAACCTTGCTATATGTACCATCATGACCTAGAAAGAATGTTGAACTGCAGGTCCTCAGACACCATCCCTAGAGAACCAGCATAAGTAGATCTGAGATATGATCCACATACTTATAGTGTTAAACTTGACACCAGGGGAGTCGGGTGCAAGTGGTCAATGATCCCACACAAATACTGACAGAGGCATTGTTGAAGGTCCCCTTGGCCTGAGCCAGGGCAGAAACCATACAACCATCTCTTTCCTGCGTTAGTGGACAAGGTTGAAGTCAAGATCCCGGAGAAGTGAGGCTCACTCAAATGTCTGCTCCAACATCTTGCTTCTTTGACCTCCAAAGCTATTACCCCAGAATCTAGGTCTTCCCAATCTCTCAAAATCTACCTCCATGTCCAGGTGAGCTCCCTGGGAAGAACTCTAAGTTTCTCAACTCCATTTCTTGGCCTCCAGTGATGCCCTGTCTCTGACAAAAGGCCAGCAGGACAACTGGGTGCTGGTTTCCCTGAAATAAGTATTGAAGGAGCAACCTGGATGCAAAGCCAAAGAACTGAGTTCCAGTCCCAGCTTAGTGGTTGTGTGCCACTGGACAAGTCATTTGATCTTCTCTGACACGGTTTCCTCATTGGTAAAACAAGGATAACATCTGTCCTGCTTACCTCTTGGACTGGTTGTGAAAATAGGGGTATGATGAAATAATACCATATCATGCAGTCTTTCAAATACCATATCTTGCTCTAAGCCTCAATCATTTCTTCTGGGTTTGGTCTGAGAGCCATTTCTCATCCTATCCCAGTCCCAGATTATTTTTCCTGCAAGAATTTGCTCCTAACCATCCTTCAACAACTGAGGAAGTTTGAAATTAGACAAAATCACTTCCCTATCTAGTACTTAATGGAGGCCTTGCTGCCCCCAGAAGTATAAAAGCAGATGGGCTGCCACATGCTGGCCAACTGCAGGGCCTGTGGAACATTCAGATCCCCTGTGAAGAAACTAGATCTTTCTAGTAGCTGTTGTGAGGGACCTGAGACTCTAGGTGGACAGGCAGGAAGGAGTGGGGACCACGCTGCTCACCATGGGACGAGGCCACCGATCGGGTCCCGGGAGTCACCGCGCAGCAGGCGGCTCCTGGAAATAAAACACAGAGCTGGAGCTCTCCCAGGAGCTGCAGGAGAAACTGGGGCAGCCTTGAGACTCAGGAAATGAGGCCAATGTGTTCTTAGCAGAACGGGCTGTTATGCTGCTGACACAGGGACCAACCTCAGCTTCTCACGTTTCTCATATTTAGGTGACACCATTTGGTTTATTGACAAAAGCCAGCATATTGGAAAGACTCATGACTCCTTCAGTCCATATCAATAGATTTGGAAAGAATCATATTTCCTGCTTAATGGGCAGCTCAGGTCATCATGCCCCTGGCTTAGAGCCAAGAGTTCAAGTCAGCATCTTTCATTGAGTTGAATTGGTCCATTTAAGGATAAAGCCAGGAGTGTATAGCTGCTTGTTTATTCCTCCTCCCTTGCATTTTCTAGATGATAAGAGCTCGAATCTCCCTGAAACAATGAGAAATTTCAACTGTGTAGCTGTGAAGCACGCCCTCCAAGGAATTCTAAAGCTCCATTTATGTTTCTTGCCTATGACTTCCCAAACTATCCATTGGAACTTGTTGAGGACCCAGCCTAGCAGAAATATCCCCTTTCCTGCCTGAGGCTCCCTGCTCCCTGAAATGATGGATAGATCTATGATATTTGTCATGGAAGGAAGAGCGTGTCTTAAGAGTCCTCCCTGATTCAAGATCACTTACCTTCTCTTGCAGCCGCTCCAACATGGCAGCAAGGTGGGCCTCTCGGTTCTCCTTATTGGATTCCATCTTCTGGGCCAGTTTTTCTTTAGCCATCTTGATGAAGTTATTGTTTTCCTCAATGGCTTTTTGGATCACCTCCCGCTCATGTTCCCGTTTCTCTGCAAGGTGCTTCAGGAGCTCAGCTTCCTGGTACTAGAGATGCCCAAAGGGAGAAAGAGACTCTTTAGGTGAGCCTACAGGCAACATTTTTATCATCTGACTTAAAAATTCCACACCCAGAACACATGCCTCCTTGAACCTGGTCCCCAGCCTACTCCCTAAATTCTCCACTATACCCCCAGTTCTCTTTTCCTCATGGCCATCATTCATTTGTTCATTCATTCATGCATTCACAAATACTAAATGACCATATACTACAAAATTTGTGCAATGGGGGTGGGGATGTCCCTTAGCCCAGTCTGCACCCTCTCCAATCTGGGACCCCTCAGGCCTAAACCGGCAGTAGGGCATCCCTCTCACAACCTGGGACTCGCCTGCCTGCCTGATTGCCCCTTACCACTTCTGCCTGGCCATCTGATCACTCCCTAACCACTCCCCTGCCAGCCTGATTGATGCCTAACTGCTCCCCTGCTGGCCTGATTGCCCCCAACTGCCCTCTCCTGCCAGCCTGATCACCTCCACTGCCCTGCCAGCCCAGTCACCCCCAACTGCCCTCCCCTGCTGGCTCAGTCACCTCCACTGCCCTCCTCTGCCAGCCTGGTCACCCCTAACTGCCCTCCCCTGCTGACCTGATTGCCCATAACAGCCCTCCCCATTCGGCCATCTTGTGGCGGCCATCTTATGACCACATGGGGGTGGCCATCTTGTGCAAGGGCATGATGGTCAATGTGCATATTACCTCTTTATTTTATAGGATGTGCCAGGCACTCATCTACCAACTTGGGAAAGAAAAAAGTCTAGTAGAGATAACATACATAAATAACTCAAACCAAACTAGCATGTGATATATGCCTTAAGAGGCAGAGAGGAAGTGCTATAGAAATCCAAGGGAGGAGAAGATTATTTTCTGTTTAAATGATGAAGAAAAACTTATTGGCATCAGAAGTGGGCGGTAAGAATCAATAGGAAACAGCGGACACAACAAGAAGCCTTCTTCTCCCTCCCCAATTAAGGAGCCTGCTTTTTACTTGCCTAGTCTTTTTCTAAATCCTTATTGTTTGTCACTGTCTTACTCTTTTTGCTGTGCATATAAGGCCACCGCTTGGAGGTAGGTAATGCAGTGTTAGCTCCCTAACCAAACTGTAAGTGCCTAGAGACCAGGGACGTTTACTTCTTTGTTTCTCTCCATGATGCCCCATTGTCTACCCTGGGGATGGGACGTGCTGTCTAAATATGTGTAGGTCGATGGTGACCTGACCCCAGCTCAGAGCCACCACCTGTCTTCTCCAGCTCCAGGGAAGAAAGGACAGCACTTACCTTCCTTCGCTCTTCAGCTGCTTCTAGTTTCTTCTGTATCTCTTCCAGCGATGGGTCTCTCCGCCTGGGCAGGGAGGCGTTGAACTCGGGCACACCATCAAAGGAAGGAGGCTTCAGGATGACTTCAAAGGACTGGCCTGAGGTGCATTTGTTCAGCTCGATGACTTCCATGTCAGAGATTACACACCAGTTCAGGTCCACCGTGTCAGCTGCAGAGAGAAGAAAAGGGGCTGCTCACCTCCTGAAGACTGCACAGGCACCCATAAAGCACACACACATCCGTGGGAGACCTGGGAGCCCAAGGCAAACCAATGGCCAAACTTCTGGGTCTGTCCTCTCAGTGGTACCTAAGTTCCATGGGCTCTGATGGGGCTGAAGGAGTGGGTAGCCACCATGAGGGCTCAGGCTCCACATTTAAGGTCCCGAGATCCGTGATTTCCGGTAATGGCTGTAGCAACTGTTTTTTTGCTTCTGCCACAGGACTCCTCCTATAGTTGAGCTCTAGCTCAGATTGTCATCTATGGTGGCCAACAGTGTGCACTTACCCACCGCCCACCACCCATCCACTTCTTCACTCCTCCTCCCACTACCAGTCTGATGGCTCAGCCTGTTGACGCCTCTCCCCCTCTCCCTCCTACCCTGCTCTCTTCTTTCTCTCCAGTCAGCACTGTCTTTCCGCTGGCTTTGATCTTTTCTCCTACACTGTCTCCCACACCAGCCTAAACAATGGAAAAAAACAATCTCAGGTAACCCAAACACCCCCATCTCTCATTTTTAGACCAAACCCATCCCTTCTTTTTAACCCCCAGGAAATTAAGAGGTGACTTGTGCTCTGACCACCCCCAATCGGGATGTGGCCATTCAGTGCTCCCTGCCGACATCCAGGGACACCTGGGAACCATCAGCATGGCCATCACAAAGCCTCCTTGAGCAAAAGTCCTCTTCCCACCTCTGGGCTCTCTCCCGGAATTCTCTACCCTTCCCGGAGGAGGCTTGCTAACTATGGAGTCTAAAGATGTGCCCCTGTCTCGCCTCTTCTTCCAGGCTAGGTGTTCCCTGAGGGCACAATCTCTGCTTCACCTCTGCACCCTCCACAGCATCATTTGTTAAGAGAATGAACAAAAGCTGAGATCAAGAGCACTCTGCACAGGGTCTGAGTCAGACCTTCACCTGCTGCCTACTCCCCAGGCCCTGCCCCCACGCCTGCCTTTGCCTGGTGCTTAGACCCTCAGAGTCAGCTGCGGTGATTTTATTGGTTCCGGGAAAGCAATGGTGATGTGGGGAGGAGAGGTTCAGGGAACTGGGGTGGGGGTGCTGTACTTATGGATATGAGCCACAGGAACCCTCCCCCCATTCTTTTCCTAACCGTGGCCCTTACTTACCTTCGTATTTGTAGGATGACTTGTTCAGGGGGTCGGCCAGGAAACAGGAGCAGAACAGGGACACCAGTGGGAGCTCCTTCATCTTCTCCTTGTAGGCTGTGAGAACACACCCTGGTGAAGACGGTCGCCTTCCCCTAATCTCAGAGCCAGCATCTGTGGGAGTCCAGATGCCCCAGCAGCCGGGGGAACCAGGCTCTCAGGGGCACCCAGACCCATCCCTTGGCTGGGGACCCAGCCCGCTTTGCCCCAAGCAGCCCTGTTTAGGACTCCCGTGTGTGATGTGGACCCAATTCTGTCTACCTACTGGAACCGGACCCTTCCAGAGCACGCAGATGACATCATCTTTCCCCTAGCAGATTGTCCCCCTTCCTTGTGCCGAATGGAAAGTGCTCTCAGGGAAACATCCCACACACGAGCCCCTCCCAGCCAGGCATCCTGGACTCTAGTTCCCCACAGCTGCCCAGGAATTTCCATTTCTTATGTTCCAGGTAGCGTTTTCCTGGAAACACGGGAGGTAAAGAAGTAGGGAAAAAAGCTCACCCCTCCCCCTGCTCTTGCCTCACTGGCTGACAAGGTCAGGCTGTGAGCGCCTTCCCTGACCTTTCCAGTACAGTAGTGACAGCCAGAGGGGCTGATGTTCATAAAAGCTCAAGTGGTATCCCTACCACTGTCTAGTCTTTCTGTGTCCAGGAGGTTTTGAAAACCAGAAGGTCACAAATCATAGCCCACCCCCACTCCACCCCTGGCATGTGTTTCTGTCATGGCCCCCAACCCCCCGCCTTGTTTTAAGCTCAGGTACGTTCAGGGTCTCTCAGCTCTCAGCTCTCAGCTAATGCCCAGTGCCATGCCTGGGTACGCTCCTCCTCATTTCCATTTGCAAATTGAAAACATAATTGACTTAAAAATAATATACATGGCCCTAAATGGTTTGGCTCAGTGGATAGAACATTCATTGGCCTGCAGACTGAAGGGTCCCAAGGTTGATTCCAGTCAAGAGCACAGTGCCCAGTAGGGGGCATGTAGGAGGCAGCCAATCAATGATTCTCTCTCATCACTGATGTTTCTAACTCTCTCTCTCTCCTCTTTTCCCTTCCTTTTTGAAATCAATAAATAATATTTAAAAAAGAATACATGTGCACACATAGAAGAACAAAAGGAAAAAGAGCTCAGCTGTCTAGTTAGAACCTCTTGCAACCCTGGGTGTAATTCTTTTCTCTTCTCCTGTGAATATGTAGGTATATATATGCGTGCACAGAATTATCCTGTGCTGGTGCCCCGTCACTTAAATAGGTTTGTACCTACCAGCGAGGGTCATGTTTTCTGGGATGTGAGAGCTGAATCCACTGAGAGTCACAGAGTAGGCCGATCACCAGCTCAGGATGCTGTTACAAACCTGAGAAAAAGAGAATATTGTACCACTGACAGGTTATTTGCATAAGGAAGCAGGGAAGGAACCCCAGGAGGCACCTCATCTGCTCCCACCTCTAGGCTCTCTCCACAAACCAACCTTTCCCATACATCAGCCACCTCTTCTGCACAACCCCAAGTTCAGTTTTGAGACGCCTGTGATGATTTCGGAATTGGTTTCTCAGTCTCAAGCCTCCTGAGTATGCAGACATGTAGTTCCCAAAACTGTATGATCAAAAGGTTGTTTGTTTCCCTGAGAAGCTCTTTGGCCTGGCCCAAAGCAAGGGTTAGGGTGAGAGATAAATTCTAAATCAGAATTACCTTGGAGATGTGGGCAAAATAATGGTGGTGCTTCCCTATGACCCATTCTCATATAGGTGAGAAGGAGTTGGACAGAAGATATCAAAATACCTCTCCAGGTGCCTTCTCACTCCCCCCTTTGCCTGAGGAACCACTATCCTAAGCATTCCTGAACCCAACTTAAGACAACTCCAGACTATGAGAAGAACAAACGTTATTAAGGAATAATGACATCAAAATGCAGTGCAGAGCCCTACGGTTTGGCTCAGTGGTCAGAGCATCAGCCTGTGAACTGAAGGGTGTTGGGTTCGATTCCTGGTTGAGGGCATGTACCTTGGTTGCAGGCTCAATCTTGGGCTCTGGTCAGGGTGTGTGCAGGAGGCAACCAATTAATTGATGTCTCTCTCACATGGATGTTTTTCTCTCCCTCCTCCTCTCTTTCTTTCTTTCTTTTTTTCTTTCTTTCTTTCTTTCTTTCTTTCTTTCTTTCTTTCTAAAGACATTTTTATTGATTTCAGAGAGGTAGGGAGAGGGAGAGAGAGAAAAATCAATGATGAGAGAGAATCATTGATTGGCTGCCTCCTGCATACCCCCCCACTGGGGATTGAGCCCACAATCGGGGCATGTCAGGACCAGGAATCCAATCATGATATCATAATTCATAGGTCAACACTCAACTATTGAGTCATGCCAGCCGGGCTACCCTCCCTTTCACTCTCTCTAAATATTAATGGAAAAAAATGTCTTCCAGTGAGGATTAAAAAAAATAAAAGTAGTACAGAGATGGCAACCGGTATGCAGGACTACTGTGGGAGCATAGAGATGAGACTGTATACTCCGCACCAGGCCTGGCTAGCCAGATAGGGTTCTCTGGTGTTAGCAGCACACAACAGAGTCTTAAATGGTAAGCCAGAATTGGCAAGGAGATGGCAGTGGGCATTCTGCCAAGGAACAGCATGTAAAGGGTGGAGGTAAGAAACTTGGTCTCAAGTGGTCTCAAGCTGGCTGATGCTGGACCAGGAAGTGTGAAGGAGGAAGAGGTGGAAAAACAGGAGAGGTGGGGAGGGAGCAGACTGGGGAAATGTCTGGGGACAGTAGGTGACAGGGCTCCACTGAAGGCTACTGTTGGGTGGGGTGAGAAATAGCCAACAGTGAGTGGCCATCATGGGGACCACTCGTTCCTTGGCTACCATGATGGTTAACTTTTGTGTCAACTTGACTGGGCTAACGAATGCCCATAGAGCTGGTAAACATTCTTTCTGTGAGGATGTCTCTGAAAGAAATTTGAATTTGAATCAATGGATTGAGTAAAGATCACTCTCATCAATGAAGGTGGGCCCCATGTGGCCCATTGAGGGCCAGATAGAACATAAAGGTGGAGAAAGGGGGAATTTGCTTTCTTTTCTTGAATTGGGACTTCCATGTTCTCCTGCCCTCAGACTTGGGAGCTCTTGGTTCTCAGGTCTTCTGACTGGCCCGAATCTCACCAGCAGCTTTCCTGGGCCTCCAGTTTATAGACGGCTGATTGTGGGCCTTCTTCGCCTGGTAATTGCATGAGCCAATCCTTCATAATATTCTCTTCCTATGTATTTATATATATCCTATTGGATCTGTTTCTCTGGAGAACCCTGACTGATACAGACACCCTCAGTGGTCACTGTGCCAGCAGAGGGTGGCAGGAGCCAACAGCTTCCCTGCCAGCATCCTCACAAGACAAAGGACCCCGAGACTCACTTAGAACCACTTTCCTTCCTTAATGAAGTGTTTTTCCTCTGGGGGCCAGGGTCATACTGGCTGGGGATGGGCAGGGAAGCCACGGGAAGCATTGGGCTCAGCTCCAGTTTTAGGCCTCAATAAGCGAGGAGTCAAACACAAGTTTCAGCTCTCTTACTAGCTGTCACCAGTCATGTCACATGTCTAACTTTGCTTTCCCCATCCTAATGTTGCAGAGTTTTACAAATTAGATGAAAAAAGCCTAAGTACAGCATCCAGCAAAACTGCGGTGCTTCATAAATGTTAGTTTCCTTTCCTTGGCCTTTTCATCAGGGTGGTTACCAGGTGCCACATGCCGGCTTCAGAGTCATTGCCGCTGGTTCCCACCAGCCCTGCAAACACTGCCATACCCATTTGCAGATGGAGGCTCAGAGGGTTCATATGGCTAGAAAGTAAAAGAATGGAGCTTTGAAGCCAGGTCACTTGGCCTTGAGGTGCTCTATTCCTGCAGTGTCTCCCTATGCTTTAGACTCAGAGGCTCTGCCACGCCCCTCCCAGTGCAGCACAATGGGCCTCTCTCCTCAAGTCAAGTTGATCCTGACAGTACCAGTGAGCCTCTGAACAGGAGTGGGCCTTTGAGCCTGGATGCGACATCTGAGTCATGAGCCTCCATTCTACACCATCTCTGCTCATGACTTGGCTGATTGTGAAGGCAACTGGTGGAGCGAGTGAGCCCTTGCCAAGAGAGGGGGAGGCCTCCGAATTTACCCCAAGAAAGCAGGGAGACTGAGCTGAGTTTTTTCTAGAGGAGCAGGTGCCTGGAGTCAGGGACCATGCTCCTCAGTGTGAGCTGGCAATGATAATTAAGACCCCACATTTATGGAGCATTTTGCAGGTTACAGTTTCTTTCACCCACATTGTCCCAGTTGATCTTTGCATGAGGTTGGGCTAGGCTGACAAGAGAGGCATCATCAACTTCATTTTCAGAGGAAGAGTCTGGGGCTCAGAGAAGTTAAGACTTTTGGTGAAGGTCACACAGCCAGTTGGAGGTAGAGATGGTTCTATGACTCAGGTCGTCTGATTTGTCCATCCTTCCTTATGGGCAGTGGAAGGACTAGATGTTAACTGCTCATTCTTCCATGGTGCTGAGGACTCAGGAAAAGCCAGTCTGGCCTGAAGATATGATTTGATTAAAATGTGTAATAAGTGCTTCCTACACTTCTATGGAAGATACTGTGCTCAGAGTTTTAGGAGAGGAAGAACCAGGTAGAGAACACAGGTCCAAGGGGGCAGAGAAGGAACATCAGGGCAGGGCACAGGAATCTCCCTAGATACAGATGAGCAGAGGTCTGGGTGGCCAAGGGCTTTGTAGCTAAGAACACTCACTCTCACAGGGTTGGAATCTGCATAATTAAAAATATATATTATAAAGCATCTACTAAATGATAAATGCGCTCACTTTAATTTTCATAATAACCTTGTGACATAGGAATTGCTATTCCTGTCTTATAGATGTGGGAATTGAGGCTCATGGAGGCCTATGACTTTCTAAGATCACTCAGTGTTGTGGGTTAAATGGTGTCCTCTAATACGGTGTATCCAAGTCCTAGCCTCTGCACGTTATAAAGGTGACTTATTTGGAAAGGGTCTTTACAGATTGAATTCAGTGAAGGATCTCAAGATGAGATCATTCTATATTAACTCGGTGGCACCTAAATCTGATGATGTGTCCTTAAAGAGACATACAAAGGAGAGACACACCGAGAAGAGCATGGAAAGATGGAGGCAGCGGTTGGGGTGATGCTGCCATAAGCCAGGGAATGGCCCAAAGCCACAGAAGCCACTGGAGTCTTTGAAGGGAGCATGTCCCTGCCAACAACTTGATTTTGGACTCCTGGACACCAGAACTGTGAGAGAATGAATTTCCGTTGTTTTAAACCACTGAGTGTGTGGTCGTTTGTCCAGTAGCCATAGGAAACTAATGCACCAGTAAGTGACAGAGCCAGGGTTCAAAGCCCATCATTCGTTTACCTTATCTCACTACCAGTGTCTTTACACAGTCTGATGTTTTCCTCAAGGTAATCTGTGTACATGTGCCTATGGGTACATGGGGCTCTTTTAAATCTTTGTAGCAATAGTTACATCGTTTCTATTGCACTCAAGACCTAAAAGATGTTGCTGCCCATGGGATATTCTGAGAAAGGGTATACTGGTTAGGGGTCAGTGAGGAGGGTATGACTCTTCTGAAGGGCCCAGCGATGCAAAGGGGCCTAGGCCATTGGCTGGTGGCAGCCACAGCAGGGAGCCTGACTTTACTGCCAATTAACCTGTGGTATCGGTGTTGGGTGGGGCTGGTCATACAGCCTCCCCAGCACTCAGCCTGGCTTGAGAACTCCAGATCGTCACATGGGTTGGACCCAAATTGAAGGCACACCACTCGGAAGATCTAGTTAGTTAACTTAGGGCCCGAAGGCCCTTAAGAACAGTTCATAGGCTTCCCATCTTAGACATCAACTGCCCAGGCCATTCTTTTGGGCATGTCCAATCAACCCCAAGGCCCACAACCAGCCTTAGTCCTAGAGGCTGGGGTCCTACAAGCTTCTCACAGGGCTGTGGGATCTGTTAAGTGGCTTGGTGGTTTGGGTCATGTTGTCATGCCTGCAGCACCTGCAATGGCCTGGGGCCAGCAGTTCTGTCCTGGGACTGTCAGAGAGAGGGCAGTGCAGGTGTTATTGCCCAAGGTCAGAGAAAACAGAATGCTAGGAATTGCAGGAGGCAGGACAGAGATTGAGATCATGGAGACAAGAGCAGGCATGAGGCCATGAGGCCAGGCCCATCAGTGGGAGATTCTAGGAGGACATCATACATCAGAGCACCATAAGACAAAACCCCAGCTGAGGCAAACCTCTAGCCCTTGCATGTTTTCTGTTAAGGGAGAGGCCAATCCCAGGCCCCTAAGAAAGACCAGCAAACTGAAGGCATTCAGCGGTAGCAAAGATCAAAGGGGCCCTTTTGATTAAAGATCAAAGGTTGATGTGTCACAAAAACTCAGGTGGACACTACAGAACCAGAGGTAGAGCCCCCAGTGCTCACTCTCACGTACGTCTGATGGATGCAGACCAGAGGGAAGGCCCCCCCCCAGGCAGCCTAGTCCCTGTGCTCTCAGCTATGATGCAGCAGGTGGTGAAAGTGACTCAAGCTTCAGATGCTAAAGGTGAGAGTGTGATGGGCTTATTATGCAATTTAGTTTCTGCAATGCCTCTAATCTTGGAATGGCTTTGGATCTTGACTGTGTGATGGCTGTGCAATAGAGTTTCTTGGAGGTCAGAGGGGACCCGTTGGGCTGCATGCAGGGGGCATTGGGACCAATTGCTGGGATAGGAAGAGGACGATCAGAGACCTCCAGACCGGGGAAAGAGTTTGTGCTTTGTCTTCAGTCCAGTCGGAAGCCACTGACATCTTTTGAATAAGGGGAGAGGAAATGGTAATGCTGATAATAGTAGCAATAATAATGGCTACCATTTCTTGAGCACCTGATTTGTACCAGGAAAATCACAGACATTATCTCAGTTTATTTTCTGAGGTTCTTTTATAATGAGGAGATGGAAGCCCAGTAGAGTCTAATTAATTGCATCACGTCCTATAGGGAGTAGGGGGCAGAGCTGGGATTTTCATTCTAAAGCCTGGCTCTACCTTTTTACTGGTGCAAAAAGAGTCATCTAACTCTGGCTGGTGTGGCTCACTTGGTTGGGATCATGCACCAAAAGTTTGCTGGTTTGATTCCCGTGTTGAGGGCTCAATCTCCGGTAGGGAGCATGCAGGAGGCTGTCGGTCAATATCTCACTCTCCAATCCCCCCTCTCTCCTCTTTCTCTCTCTCTCTTTCTCTCTGCCTCCTTTCTCCTCTCTCTAAAATAAAAAATAAAAGGGTCATCTGGCAGCATGATCTTGGGGAAAGATGCAGAGGGGAAGGCTAGAAGCTGAGACTCTGCAGAAAGTGTTGAGGACTTGCCTAGAACAAGGTAACCCCTGGATTGTTGGCAACTCACCCAGCACTGTCTTACTGTCTGCAAACCGATCCATACATTTCCCCCAGCTCTGGCATTTAAGAATCTGTATTTGGAAAAGCAAGTAATCACATATTTTTTTTTTCCTGATGAGCTAAACCACTAGCATAATTAATTAGTGATAACCCCACTAGGCCGTGAGCCAGGACCATCAGGAGATAAGATGCAGACGGAGTAAGTTTTCATTTTTTGTCCTCACCCGAGGATATGTTTATTGATTTTGAGAGAGGAAAGAAGAGAGAGAGAGAGAGAGAGAATAAGGCAGAATAGTATTTTTTTTTAATAATAGTAAATTTTGATCAGTGGTGAGGGCGGCTGAAATTGAAGGTTTAGAATCAGTCTGCTGACTGATGAGGGATCTCCTGGATCCCCCAGTTTCCCCTAGAACATCCAAATGTCAGAGATGGAGAGACCCAGCCATTACCAGCCAGTGGTTTTCAATTGGGGGCAGCTTCACTCCCAGAAAATATGTGGGACTTTTTGATGGTCACTAGATGGGAGTGGAGGTGGGGTGGTGGTACTTGGGGAGCATTTAGCGGGCAGGGGCCAGGTAGGTAAAGTATCCTGCATTGCGCACAACAATCCCACACAACCAAATATAGTCCCTTCCGAAGTGCCAATAACCTTCCCCCAGGAACCAAAGATGCTGAGATCACACTGAGTTGGATCAGTTGGTGACAGAGATAAGATCAGAGTCCGAGCCCCTGGATTCCAATGCCAGTACTCTCCCTCTCACACTGATCCCCTCTCTCTTCCCCAGGCCAGGATGTGCGTGAACAGCCCATGTGGGGACCACCAGAGCAGGCGGACTTATTCACATGACCAGAAACAGTGACCCACACTCCCAGGCTTTCTGTGATGCAGCCAATGAGCAGGTGCTGACAGAGAAGAGCAACCAATTCTCAGGTGCCAGATGGCCATTGATTGGATGCACACCTGACCTCCTAAGGTGCCTCTGACTGCCCACACAGCCAGAGTGAGCAAGCATGTTATTTGTCACGGCAAGAAATGCCTGGAGAGAGCCTGCAAGATGTGTCAGTTCCCCCGAGGGCTGTTTTCGAGGGATAAGAAGCTAATGCAAAGCGAAATGGTTTGAGGAGAGTGGCTCCTGGCAAGCGTGTTCAGAGACTGTATGGGAACTCTGCACAGACTCAAGGCATGGAAGCAACGAGTTCTGACCCAGGTCCTCTGGCCACAAGCGGTACAGGAAGGTGGCTCTCAGGTCCAGGCCAGTTACCAGTCTTTTTAAAAGTCCTGCTGCAGTTATGTATTTACCTGAAATAAGCTACCCAAATGTCATGGAGTCATATCATCTCTGTACAGCAACCCTGGTTATTGCATGCTGATCAGAGACTCGGATGAGCAGGCATATTTTATTTCGGTTAAAAAATAGTAATTTCTTTCATGAATGTGGTTTTCATTCTTTCCATCATTACTTTTGAATATTTAATTCTGTGCCAAGCCCTCAGCTAGGTCCTAAAATAACCACAGGGTGTTTGTTTGTTGATAATAAAAAATGAAACAGGTCCCCTGGGTAGGAATTTGGAGCCTCTGGAAGTTTCACAGATGCCCTGAGGGCCTCGGGCATGTCCTGGCACTCACACAGAACATGCTATGAAAGGACAGGAGTAGGTGTCAGCGCACAGGCCAAGGTGGGTGAGTGAGACACGCGGAGCGAAACGGGGCAAAGCACAATAGTGTGCGATTGACTGGCTTTGAGGGCCTGGAGTTTGTCTAGTCACCCCTCTCCGGCTGGCTTCAAGAGGAAGAGAGAGTGGGAGCCGTAGTCAAGATCAACTTCCAGCCAGTGGCCGAGAGACTCAGAAATGCAGCTTCTGTCGTGCTTCTAGGAAACAAGGAAGTGTCACCTGTTGGCAAACACAGAGCTCTGGGGTTTGTGTTTTCACACTGGGAGGCAAGCCAGAGGAGGCAAATGAAGCCTGGATCACCGACAGCCCCAAGCAGCCCAAGTGATGGCACTTGCTGTCCGATTTCTATTTTGAGTCAATACATACAGAAGGACCAATATAGTGGAAGCAAAGTTCAGGGGCACAGACCTCCATTCAGTGTCACTCAACAGAGTGCAAGGCTTTGTGACCCAGGACTGTGTGAGGTCCTGGGGTCAAAGCACTTGGAGGAATCAACATATGGAACAAGTCTATGTAATCTTACTGTAGTCACAACATTAGGAGTATTCTGTAGCATTACACAGTGTACCAGGCATTTTCATAGGCATATGTATGCATATATACATTTTACATGTAATGTTTTAATTACAAACATATTGAGATCATATTTCAGAACAGCTATGTGACAGAGAAAGGAAAATCTCGGTCATCTTGCTACTTTTTGCTATTGGCATTTCCTTGTTTTTTTTTTTTTCTTGTGCCTATAATCTGTAATCTGGACATGCATATTGTATCATCTCATTCTCCCCAAATCCTATGAAATAGGTACTATTGTACCCACTCTAGATAGCCAGTTCATGTAGGTGACTTGATTTGCCCAGAAGTCATAGAAGTCAAAAATAATGAAGATGGGATTTGAACCCAAGCCTTCTTATACCAAAGGCCATGTGGTTTCTGGTAGAGTACCATGGTACTTCCTCAAATCCAAGGCCAACCATAAATGGAAGCAAGACAGATGATTGCCTAGAGCGTGTGGTGGAAGGGTGCACAGAGGCGCATTTGCCCCAAATCTGCCTCTCACCTGTGGGGGACTGAGGAGCCTACAACTCTCACCATTTTAGCTCTCCTTCGTCTCAAGCATTGCCTCAGAAAGCCCTTGTTAAAATGTGCATACACGACCTGCCGAGGGAATGCAATCATTTTCCTATCAGCAGGGCACAGGCAGCAGAACTTGCAGACATTTTCAGAAGTCATGCTCTCTGTCCTTAGATGGGAGGAGCCATGGAGATTTCTAGCATTTTCATTCCCCAACCTTTTTCAGATGAGGAGACAGAGGGTCCAAGAGAAGCAGTGTCTTCCCCAAGATTAAGCAGCAGTGACAGAGGCGGTGTTCAGGCCTGCATTTAGCTACGCTAAAGGGAGACACTTATCTTTTGCAGTAATACTCTTGCTTTCTTTGTTCTTTCATTCTTCTCCAATGCATTGTAAGTTTTACATTTTGTGTTCATCTTGAAGTTAATATCATTTATACCTACATGTCACTACTTTGAGAATAAAACAGTACCTCATGGTTTTCTTAGAGTGAGATGGTTTTGTCTGAATGGCCTGGATTTTCAGTTATGAATTACCGCTATATGATTTCTTTATTGAGAACCAACTATAAGCACTATGTGAGGTACTAGGAAGGAATACAATGATGAATTAAACAGATATATATCCTAGCCTCAAGATATTTGAAAATTGCATTCAGCTTTATAAACATACTATTAGCCTGGTGCACGAATTTGTGCATCAGAGGGGTCCCTTGGCCTGGCCAGCGATCTGGGTGATTGAGGCCATCTCATCCAGTCCTGGGCTGGCTAGCTGGGGAGGGACTGAGGGAGGACTCTAGGGCATGTCCGGCTTGTATCACTCAGTCCACATCGGCTGGATCCTCGCAGCAAGCTAACCTACTGGTGGAAGCGTCTTCCCCCTAGTGGTCAATGCATGTCATAGCAACTGGTCGACTGGTTGTCAACCAATCGGTTGGACAGGTAGCATATTAGGCTTTTATATAAGTATATTGATTACAATTAGACAATGACTCTAATTCTAATGTTTTCTTTCTTCATGACCATTATCAATATTCTTTTTGTACTAGAATTCTGTAATTTGATAAAAAATTTTTGCTAGAAAATTAGCAAGACTACTTCTGCAGTAATTTTTTTCTAGGAAGGACTCATGGAATACTTGCTGAGTCCTTACATATCTGGTTTGATGGTAGGAGCAGAAGACAGACAGACCTGTCCTGGTATCTATAGTCAAATTGTGTTTGCACTGTCAGCAGACAGAGCCTCTCACCTGTTTCTACCTACGCTGGTTCTCCCTTAACTGCCCGGAGAAGCTTCAAGACCCCAGTTAAACTGCGGGTAGCTCTATATACACTCTGTTTTTTCCTTATACATGCATACCTTTCACTTTACGAACACGCTCTCAACTGTGGGGGATTTTACAGCTTCTTTTGACATAGCTTCACTAGCAGCACCACTACCCTTGCATTTTGGGGCCATTACTAAGCAAAGTAAGGGTTACTTGAACACAAGCACCGTGATACCATGACAGCGACCTGATAACTGAGACAGCTACTAAGTGACTAATGGGTGGGGTGAAAAGAGCGTGGGAACTCTGGACAAAGGGATGACCCACATCCCAGGCAGGATGGAGTGGGAAGGGTGAGATTTCATCATGCTACTCAGAATGGCATCCAAGGTAAAACTTATGAATTGCTTATTTTTGGAATTTTTCATTTAATATTTTCAAATGACTGTTGACCAAGCGTAACTAAAACCGTGGAAAGCGAAACAGCAGATAAGGTAGGGGTGTAGGAGGTGCACTATTGTACTCAATTTGTACCTTGCTTCCTAACTGATCTGGATTTCTGGGCACTGACACCCTAATGACCCACTGGAATTCTGCACTCTGCTCCCCACCCCACTCCCCCACTGGACCTTTTACTCTAGTGTCTGAGCTCAGATCTTTTTGCTGATTCACATTCCCTGGTTTGTACTCTGAACTCCTAGGTTGCCTGGGCCCTGTCACATGTTAGGCCAACCAGCCCTGCCTCTGCCCCTTCTGATCTGTTCTGTCCTCCTGCTTCCCACCACCCATCTCTGACAGCAGGACCCTAAGGGGTTGAATACATGGCTGTCTGGTTTTATATTTTTATTTATTTCAGAAAGGAAGGGAGAAGGAGAGAGAGATAGAAATATCAATGATAAGAGAGAATCATTGATTGGCTGCCTCCTGCATGCTCCACACTGGGGATTGAGTCCACAATCCAGGCATATGCCCTTGGCTGGGGATCACATTTGGGACCCTTCAGTCCATAGGCCGATGCTGTTTCCACTGAGCCAAACTGGCTAGCGCCGGCTGCCAGTTTTAATTGAGAAAAAAGGCCAGCGAGCTTTGGTAGGGAAGATGGAAAAGGGTATATGGGGGTGGGTGGATAATATACCCACATCTGTCTTTCTAGTGGGATTAAAAATGCAAATAATAATAATAATAATAATAATAATAATAATAATAATAATAATAAAATAAACAAACAACCCAAAACTCCAAAATTATTTTTGAACAGCAGAAGAAAAAAATTTGGTTTTATTCCCCCCCAAAGAAAAGCAGAAAAAGTAATTTTTTTCCAGACTATCACATCTCTAAATATAGCAAATTCTCACTTTATGAGCACACTGAATTGTACATGATGAATGTTTATTTCCCAAGAAGAGAGAGAGAGAGAGAGAGAGAGAGAGAGAGAAAGAGAGAGAGAGAGAGAGAGAGAGAGAGAGAGAGAAGAGAGGTTGGTTCTTATAAAAATTATAAAATAAAAATTACATTTTGCACATTTTATAATTTCCATCCCCCTACCCCCCTCCCCCCCA
>JAAGEH010000146.1:456629-591047 GCA_011751065.1 Lasiurus cinereus
TACATTTTGCACATTTTATAATTTCCATCCCCCTGCCCCCCTCCCCCCCCAAAAAAAGTCTAATTTCTAACCCTTCGTGACTTCAAAATGTCTGGAAATCCTAAGCATCCAAATGGGAATCTCGAGGTAAGTTGATAATAATATAAAATATCTAGGGAGAACATCTTAGGGGTTCAGGAAAAAATAAACCTTTCTTTGGTTATGAACTTTAAAAAAATCCTATTATTTAAAATCAAAACATAAAAGATCTGAATTCTACTCTTCCTTCTATCTGCTCGCCCTCCCTCCCTCCCTCCCTTTCTCCCTCTCTCCTTCCTTCTTTGCCCTGTGTCCCTTGTTCTGTTTCTCTGCCTTTCTCTCTGGGTCTTGGTTCATCAATCTTTGTTGCTCTATTTTTATTTATTTATTTATTTATTTATTTATTTATTTATTTATAATATATTTTATTGATTTTTTACAGAGAGGAAGGAAGAAGGTTAGAGAGTTAGAAACATCAATTAGCTTACTCCTGCACACTCCCTACTGGGGATGTGCCCACAACCAGGTACATGCCCTTGACCTTAATTGAACCTGGGACTCTTCAGTCTTCAGTCAAACGCTCTGTCTACTGAGCCAAATTGGTTTGGGCTGTTGCTCTCTTTTAAATCTTATTAGTCATTCCATCTCTGTCCCATAGGGTGAACATGGTTCAAATGGTCTGGTTGAATGGAAGAAGGCAGCCAACACCACTTGGCTCTTGAATTTCTTTTCTTTAAAGTTAATATATTTTTATTGATTTCAGAGAGGAAGGGAGAGATAGATACATTAATGATGAGAGAGAATCATTGATTGGCTGCCTCCTGTACACTCCCTACTGGGGATTGAGCCCGAAACCTGGGCATGTGCCCTGACCGGGAATCGAAACATGACCTCCTGGTACATGGGTTGACACTCAACCACTGACCCACACTGGCTGGGCTCTTGTATTTCTTTTATGAAGCCAAATGAAATCTAGATATTAAGCAAAAATGGAAGACACTTCCATTACTCCAATGCCAATAGTATGTTTCCTCAACAGTTTGCTCAGGATACAAGATTTATCTCTCTTTGATAGGACCTTTAGAAAAAAAGTATCTCCCTAAAGAGATGGAACTTTTCCAGTTAAAAAATACTTGGATTTAGTTGGACCTTTGGGCAGTTATTACCAGTTACCTGATAATAAGACAGTTCTCCTTGCAAGAAATTCAGTCTGCCACATGCATGGACCTTGAGGACATTATGCTAAGCAAAATAAGCCAGTCACGTAAAGACAAATATTGTGTGATCCCACTTACTGGACAGAATATAGAATGATGGTTGCCATGGACTGTGGGTGAGGTGGGGGGAATAGGCAGTTATTGTTTACTGGGGACAAAGTTTTAGTTTGAAAAGATGAAAAAATTCTGAAGATGATTGGTGATGATGGATGATGGTTGCACAACAATGTGAGGGTACGTAATGCTACTGAACTGTACACTTACAAATTATTAAAATGGTAAATTTCATATTATGTGTATTTTACCATGCTTAACAATTAAAAAAGAAGTTTATGCTCTAGTAAGTTATCAATAGGTTTACAATCGTATAGTTAGAAAAAGAAATTAGAGTCTCTCAGCCCAACGTTTCTCAAACCTTTTTCTTACTGGAATCCATAATAAAGAATTGCATTTAGCTGAAACTGGTTTAGCTCTGTGGATAGAGCGTTGGCCTGTGAACTGAAAGGTCCCAGGTTCGATTCCGGTCAAGGGCATGTATATTGGTTGTGGGCACATCCCCAGTAGGGGGCGTGCAGGAGGCAGCTGATCGATGTCTCTCTCATCGATGTTTCTGACTTTCTATCTCTCTCCCATCCTCTCTGTGAAAAAATCAATAAAATATATATTTTAAAAAAAAGAATTGCATTTCCATGATCCAGTATGTATATGTCATGCTACTAATATATACATGTATATCTACCTAATAAAAGAGTAACATGCTAATTGACCATACCTTCATGATACCCACCAGCCAATCAGGAGTAAGTATGAAAATTAAGCCCAACAAAGACGGTGGGTTAATTTGCATATACAGGCACTGAGTGGCTGGGGGCGGGGCAGGATGCTTGCATCATTGCCATGCCGACAACACAGGTGTTCCACACCACCCCAGCCACTCTGGGCCTGTGGGCAGCGTGGGAAGGCGGAAAGGTGGCTCTGGCCAGAGTGAAGGTGATGCTGGCAGATAGGGGAAGGAAGGCCCATATGTATACATGTATATACATATATATATATATATATGTATATGTATATATATGTGTGTATATATATGTGTATATATATGTATATATATACATATATATATACATATATATATATTCACTGATACATACACATATGTTTAGACAGACATATACATAGATGTATATATAACTGAAATACAAGTATAAATCTATAATTTATATTTATATTTATAAATATAACTGAAAATATATTACTAGCAAATGATACAGAATACATTACTTATTGTACTATAGAGAATGTGTTCTGATTGATTTTTAAACAATTTTATCCCATTTTATTAAAAAAATCAGTTATAATCCACAAATTGATTTCACAATCCAAAAATGGGTCTCAATCTACAGTTCGAAAAACATTAATCTAGACCAGTCTCCAACACAACGCAGAAATCTCTATAGCCACCCTGCTGGCTGGAAATCTAATTTCTGCTTGAGTGCTTTTCGTGTTGGTAAACTCACTCCCTACCATGCTCTATAGTGGGTCCATCTAGCGATGAAAGATTCTCACCCACTGCCAACCTGTCCCAGAAAGGCTGGGACCCACTGACAGGTGTGCAGGTGCTGGTGATGATGAGGGGGCTTCCAGGAGAGGTGAATGGACAGTCCTAGAAAGCAAGGTGAGGGCAGCCAAGGAGAGGGGAGTTGGCTGGCCCAGAGGATAGGGCAGGTTCTCTGAGAGATTCAGCTGCGCTGATCAGACCTCTTGCCTCTGCCTCCTCACTGCCCCGGCAGGCACTGTGATTACTTCCTCATCTGACAGATGATCTCACACCCTGACTCCCTGCCTGTGGGAGGGGTTTCCTCCCCCTCGAGGGGCCTCAGCCTCAGTAGACACATGTTCTCCCATCTTCCCTCTCAAACTCCCACCCTCCTGCAAGACTCCCACAGCCACTGCTGGCCTGCCTCCTGCTATTCCCTTGGTCTTGAAACACAGGGTATCCCTGCCCCAATGTGCAGACATGGGCTGCCGGAGCCAGGAGTTGTGGAGGCCTGGTCTTTTTCAGGACAATGGGACTCCTCCACACAGGACGGTGTGTTCCAGGGAGGAATAAAACAAAAACAGCACCACCGCGTGGGGAGAGCTGGCCACCGGACATCAGCTCCCTGGGTCGTGCCCGGGAAGAGGACTGTGCCTAAGCCACAGGCCAGGGTGGTGGGCTGAAGGAGGCGTGGACTGGCTGGGCCACAGGCGTGGATCAGGGCGTGGCAGTGTGGTCTCCCAGTTTGCAGCTTTACACAGCCAGCCCCCCTCCCCAGGTAGGATCAGGTTGACCTCAGGGTGGGGCGGGGCAGGGAAGAGGTGGTGATCTCATTGCATCCTTAGAACCAAGAGAAAAAAGTAAGTTGGTGCCAGTAGAGGGTAAAGAACAGATGATACAAAGGGAAAGGAAGAGGAGAGACCCTGGGGAGGAGAAAAGAAATGTAGAACGCAGGGCAGCCTGCAGCTTGAAAGGGTCTGGGGTCAGAGCCAGCCCCAGACTGTGAGCAAGACCTTTCTCCCCAGCCCCCAAACATTTTTATGCAGGAAAAAACTCACTGTGGACATCGGACCCAGGCCACCCCCGCCCAGCCTCTCTCTCCTGAGCTCTGGAATGGGAGGAACGCCGGCAGCCCACCCTCTCCCTCTGCAGAGACCATTCTTTTTCCCTCACCCAATTTCCTCCGGGATTTGACAAAGTTTAATTGATTGCTGAAACCAAAAGGCAACACAATAGGTGCCAGACCCCTGGCTGCTTCTCCTCTTTGAAGCGGCTGGTTTTCTTTTTCTTTTATCTGAAGAGCCTCGCACAATTTGCATTTCATTTCTACTTACCTGCAGTCCAGTTAGAAGCGAGCTGCTCCCTTCCTCACTCCCTCAATTAGTGGTACCCTGGGCTTCTCTCCACATCAGCACCACTGCTCGGCTCTCGCCATGACATCACCTCCGAGCTCTCTGATTGGCCAACAGTGGGTTGCTTGGCAATTGGACAGTTTCCTCGGGCGGCGGAGCAGGGATTGCCTGAGTGAGTAACTCTTCGCAGGCCAGCGAGTGGAAGATGATGTCAGACAAATAGCCTGCTTGCCATGCAGCCTGTTAGAGCGGGGGAACCAGAGGGTGAGGGTGGGGATGAAGAAAGAAAGAGGGAGTGGTCCGGGAAGGTGGGGGTGAAGGCACAGCTCGCAAGCTGAGCGGTCCAGCCAGCGACAGCACCTGGAGAGGGGACGGGGGGACTGATGAATGGTTTCCAGAATCGTTAGCTCTTTCAGATCTGGGGGTGGGAGAATATGGCATCGAGAGAAGTCAGAAAGCACAGATGACTTCTAAAAATAGATTCCCGGAGGGCTTGGTGCCGGTTTCCATCTTGGTCAGAAGGCCTGGTGGATTGGAATAGTGACTCCCAGAAGGCAAGGAGGGGCTGCAGGTGCCCCAGACCACGGGGGTGGGGAAGGTGCGGTACAGGGGCCCCATGAGAGCAGGGCTCCCCTCTCCCCACCTCGCTGTGCTGTTGGCTGCTCCTGTGCTGGGGCTGCTGGACCAGATCGGGTGGGTCCTCACCGCCCAGTCAGCCCACGGGGGGCCTTCCATGGGGTCCTCCTGATCTTCCTGGTCGGGACTGAAGCTGAGATCATCATTGTCCCGGGGACTCCTAAATGAGGCGGAACCCTGAGGGCAGGCAATGGGTCATCTCACGTAGCTTCTTTAGTCCCTTCAGGGAACGGGGGCAGGGAGCCCAGGTGTAATCTTCTCACCTGCTCACCCTGAGCCAGGCAGCTGGAGGGGCAGGGTGAGGGGCCTGAGCAGGGGACGGGCTGTGGAGCAGAGCCCCTGCTCCCGATGCTCCTCCCTGTCACAGCTCTCTGGGAGTGTCCTCCCTCGCGCACTCCCAGGGCAGCGAGGGCTGCTCCACCACCCAGCTTTGCCTCACCCCCTTTTGGCTGGGGTGGGAACACACTTTTAATTGTAGTAAAATATACATAACATAAAATGTATTATTTTAACCATTTGAAGTGTGCAGTTCAGGGGCATTAAGTACAGTCACACCGCGGTGCTATCCCCACCACCATCTACCTTAGAACTTTATCTTTCCAAACTGGAACTCTGCACCCATTAAACAGTGACTCCTCATTGGCCCCTTTCAGCATCCTCCAAACGCTAATCTACCTTTTGTCTCAATGAACTTGCCTGTTCTAGCAAATTCATTACCTCATGTATTACCTCATGTGAGTGAAATCATACCAGTTTCATCCTTTTGTCTCTGGCTTATCTCATTTAGCATCATGTCTTTAAGGTCCACCCAATCCACCCAACATTGAAGCCTGTGTCCGAATGTCACGGCCTCGCCCTCTTCAAGGGGGGTTAATGCCATCACAATCCATTTCATGGACCCCCCACGCTCTACCACCATGCCCCTGCAGCCTGAGAACATGCATAATGACAAAATTACGTTTTAAACTACAAGAGCACCAGTGAGCACTACAAACTGCAATCCATGCATGTCTAAGAGTGCTGTGTGGCCACTCTGCGGGCAGCTGGGGAAGCAGCAGGTTCTCAGGCCCTGCCTGGCACTGACCTGGCCTGCACCCCACAGCTGAGACCCACTGCCCAGTGCCCTGTGTGGCTCATCAGTGGGGAAAGCTCCGTGACCAGAATAACCAATGACCCCAAAGTCTTGGGAGGCTTCAGAGCTTAACCACTCGGGGGGGCTTTGTGTCATCCCCATCAGCGCTGGGAGGCCAGCAGCAGGAAACAACAATCTTACCATGCCTGCCTCATGCCACGAACCCAGGGCCCTGGGCTGGTCCATGTCAGAGGGGGTCAGGCGTGCCTATGAAACTCAGGGTGGTTTCTCAACATGGAGGGACCACAGAGGCCACACTGTACACCAGGCTGCAATGGGAATCCAGGCAAACGTGAACCTTGCAGCTACCCTTGCAGTCAGGGGAGCCTCTCTCCCCTCCCCCGACTCTCTTTCCTCTTCCCTCCCAGCCCTGGAAGTCTGGAATTCCACAAATCTGCAGGCTCTGGAAAGGGAGGGGAGAGTGAGTTGCCATGGTGATGGCAGCCAATGAGAGATCTTGTGCTACTAGGAGAGGGGAGCACTCTGTCTGCATCCCGATTCCCCCCTCCCACTGACTGATAGGAGGGTGTGTCTGGGACAGGGTAGAGGAATGGACAGGAGAGAACATCATGACCTGAGGGCAGAGACCAAGGTGGGGGCTAAGGGTAGTGAGGGGGGCTGCCCCATTTCTAGAATTAGCTAGCTACCCTCTGAGTACTAAGCTATGATGGGAGGTGAATGGATATATATATCATTTGCCCCCACAGTGTTGTGCTCCCATCACTACATTTCAGAACTTTTCATTTTCCCAAACTAAAACTCTGTACCCATGAAACAGCAGCACCCCTTTCCCTCTTCCCTGGTAATATATACAGTAATCGGCAAAGCTCACAACAGCCCTGTGAGAAAGGGCTTCCCCTGCCACTCCAGAGACAGAAAGGATGTGGAGTAGTGAGGCTAGATTTGAACTATTGTGGGGGAGGGGAAATAGTAATGGAAGAGGGTGGAGAGGTAGAGCCACAGCCACGGGACCCTCCTAAATGCAGTGGCTAAACATTAGTCAAAGGGACCTGGGGTCCTGAATGCACAGACCTGTGACTCTGCTCTGTTGACACCACCTCTCACAGTGTGGGCTGCACTGTGGCAATGACACTGGGGTGGGGCAGGTGTAGTCATTCCCCGAATGCCCGTGCTCTGCCTGGCTGCACCGTGGGCTCGCCATCATTTACCTCTTCCAAGGGTGAAACATGACTAACGTGTGGGAATGGGGACTCTGCATCCTCGTCAATTTCCAAGTGGAAAGAAGCAGCAGCAAACAATCAGTGGATGATTGATTATCCAGAAGGCAGGCATTGACTTGACTCACAATAACTCACATGGTCAGCCTCCAGGCCACAGGGGACAGTGCCCAGTCCCTTAGGGGACCTGCCCATCACAGAGGTAGTTCTGCGGTAGGGCCAACTGCACAGTCACCTTGGAGACCCTCAGGATACAATACCGTTCTAGCCTCACACAGGAATTCAGAATATTTGAACATTGTGTGCATATCAGCTCCATTCACACTGGTGTGGTTTATAAACACTGCATAATGTAAATGAGCATTTATTATCTGCTTTTATTTTAGGAGGAGAGGGAAGCTTGGAGGATTTTTCCCCCCTGTAGAATGTGTTGAACTGAACACTGTCAGGGATTTACTTAAAACAAATAACAACGTTTGCACTATGAAATGTTTTTTTAAACTGTGAATGCTGTTTCACTTGAAGAGTGATTCTTGCACTCCTGTTACATCAGTGGCTTAGATATTTTTCAATCAACACAAAACCAGCTGGAATTTAGGCAATGGATTGCTGGAGCCATTTGTTTATGCTAATTATTTATAAACTGCATCGTAATGGCAGTTAATGATTAGAATAATACGATATCATGTTTATAAAAACAACATATATAAAGTGAGCTAAATCCTGTGAGTCACTTACATGGCTGATGCAAAGTATGTGCTCAATAAATGTTAGCTATTATTATGATTGTCAGTAAAGACAAAAGTAGAATACCCACAAATTTGCAAGAAACAGAAGCCCATTTCAAACTTGTTAACAAAACAAGATAATTTATATTAAAACTTGACAGTAAAAACACTCCCTCCCCATTAGAAAATGGGCAAAGATATGAAGGGACACATCAGTGAAAATATGCAGACAACAAATACACACATGAAAAAAAAGTTCAATAAATTGCAATTTAAAAATGCAATTTATGATGACAATGAACCTGGTTGGTGTGGCTCGGTTGGTCGTGGGCTCCATTCCCGGTCAGGCACATACCCAGGATTTGGGTTCAATCTCCATTTGGGGTGCCTGCTGGAGGCAACCGATTGATGTTTTTCACATTGATGTTTCTCTCTCGTGCTTTCTCTCTCCCTTCCTCTCTCTCTAAAATCAATAAAACCATATCCTTGGGTGAAGGTTAAAAATAAAAAATATTCTTAAAATGACAAAATTATAGAGATGGAAATAGATTAGAAATTGCCATGGCTTAGGAGTGGTGAAAGGAGGGGTGACTATATAGGGAAAGCAGTAAGAAGATCTTGATGGCATACATTGTACCAATGTCCATTTCCTGGTTTGATATTTCACTATAGTCATGGAAGTTGTAACCATGTGAGAAACAGTACAGTGTACATGGGAGCCTTCTACAACTTCCTCTACACCTATAATTATTTCAAAATTAAAGGTATTTCTTTTTCTGGAGCTAGAGGAAATGTCAGAGATATTTCATGGAATATAAAGCAAAAAGTGCAACCGTTCCTCCTGAGAAGCAAGAACTGGGAAGGCACTCATGAATCAGATCCCTCACTCAACCCCAGCCTCTTTGCAAAGCTGCTTCCTTCCTCTCTGTTTGTAGACATGCTGTGGGCATCATTCCTGCTGTGGGCACCATCCCTGCTGTGGGTGCCATCCCTGCTATAGGCACCATCCCTCCTGTGGCACACCATCCCTGTTGTAGGGACCATCCCTGCTGTAGGCACCATCCCTGCCATGGATACCATCCCTGCTGTGGGCACCATCTCTGCTGTAGGTACCATCCCTGCTGTGGGCACCATCCCTGCTGTAGGCACCATCCCTGCTGTAGGCACCATCTCTGGTCCTCCATGCACATGGCTACCTCACAGCCATGAGAAACTCCTTGCTTATCTGGCAGCAGTACTGCAATCCTTTGCAGTGGAGCTACATACAGAAATCCACTTGTTCCCTCTTTCATTCAATTCAAAATTCTCAGGAGAATAAAATCAACCAGCCCTACGCCTCGTCCCCTGACAGTAGGGTTACACAGCGCCGATGTGTCTGCCAACACAAACATCTCCACCGTCCCCCATGGAGGCCCTGACCCAGGCCGCGTCCCTTTCTCCTCCAAGTCAGTCTTCAGCTGGTCTAGTCTATGGAGGAGGAATAACATCTGCCACGTGTATCCACCTGACAAAGAACACGAGGACGGAGAGTGGACAATAAGTTCCCATAAAAATGAAGAAGGGACCCCCAAGACTGCAGCCACGTGTTGTTAGTCTCTGACAAAGCTCATGGCAGCTGCATGGCAACTCCTGCCTGCCTCTGGAGGACACCTTGGTTAGCCCGTCCAGCCACTCCAGGATCTGCTCGTGGGCCACCCCCCCCCCCTGGGAGGAGACTGGAGATGAGTTAGTTGTGGAGTTAGCAGCCTCTGAGCTTACCTGAGGGGCTGAGAAGCTGCTAATGTGGATCTGTATCACTTTAAAAACTCTTCTCCAGGCCTGAGGTTTTCCTGGCATCATCAGGCCTGCAAAACCTTCGTGAGCAGTCCTTTGACTTAATTTAGGAGATTCGATTTGCTGGAAGCCATTTCTTGACAGTTTGCGAAGCTTGCCAGCCACAGGTGGGCTGACTCTAAGGGGCTTCCGTTTCTTAGGATGCCTGCTATATGTTTTGCTAAATGGGTTTCACTTTAGGATGTAGAGGGGAGGGGACAGAGTCTGCCTCACCTCACTAGCCCAGTGGGACATCTGAAGCCTCGGCCTCAAGTGTGCTGTGCAGTGGAGGCACCGCCAGCTCCGTCCAGCAAGAGGACCTGGCAGACGAAAGTGCTGAAGGACCAGGGTTCCCCAGGCCCCCAGCATGTCCCAACGGGCCTCCTTGCAGCGGCCGAGACCTGACTGCGTCGTTGTTTAGCGACACATTAGTTCTCTGTTGGTGGCTGCGGAGGAAGGTGCAGCAGCTCAGGAAGTCAATGGTGGACTTTGAGAAATGAACTCGCAGTGTTCCCAGCTCCTATACTATCAGCATAAAGAATGCCAGAGGCAGGTTGCATAACTGACCTGCTTTCCGTTACCGACTCTCAGTCAGGCAATGGCGGACTGCACAGGTCTCTCGTGCACCCTACTGAAGTCCCAGGGAGGAGCCTGCACAGCCGGATGTCCTCGAGGTGGCCTTTCAATCCGCCTAAAGCCTCAGCTTCAGGACAAAATTGTCCAAGTTCCCAAAACAACTGACACTAATTTCACCAGCTGCTTCAGTCCGTGTTCCACAAACATTCCTCCCCATGTGGGGGAGGTGGGATCCTGGTTCCCAAGCCCTGACATGAGCCAGTTATGTGATTGGGGGCAGCTTCATTTCTTGGTCCCAGGTTGCATCTTATTCAGAGTCTGTTGACTGTAAATGAACAGGAAACTATTCAAATTACCTTAAGCAAAACCAGGCCATTCATTCAAGTATACAGGGAGATCATACAGAAACCAACACAAAAGGACAGTAGGGTTGAAATGGGATCTAGAAATCAACAGAATCTGAGAAAAGTGCCCTGCCCTTCCTCCCCTCTCTCAACTCACCCCTCATCCTGCAGTCTTCCTCTCTCCCTCTCTCCTCCCTGTACCTGGATGTGCCTCCCGCTGCTAACTCCATGTGGTCACTCATGTCCACATCTGCATCTGTCTACAAGGCTCTGTCCATCTATCTCCATGACAGAGACTCTGCTCTCTGAGCGTTGGCCACCCCACCTTTCTTGGGGTGAAAAAGAGACAAACCAACCCTCCTTTAATCCCAATTTCCAATGTCCAAGCAAGAGAACCCATCCGGCCCAATTTCAGTCAGGCGTGCGTGCCTGATGGCAAGGATTTTGGTGGGGCGTGGGTGTGGGTGTGGGTGGGTTCCACAGTGCGAATCTGCATGGAGTAGGGGATACTGTTCTCAGAGTGGGCATTGGGAAGTGCTGAGCAGACATCCCACACGGGCACAACATCAGGGTTAGTGACTAATAATAAAACAGCAAACAGTGTGCTCCTTGCCTTTGAACAAAAGGCAATTGCCAACAGCAGAACAATTGAATCAGTTTAGGAAAAAAGAGAAAAGCTGGGAACAGGAAGAGGATTTGCCTTATGCATATCCTGGCCTCTAGCACTGCAGCTGTGTCTTCCCCTGTGCAAAATTCCCAGGGGCTGAAACCCCTAGAAGGGGAACTCACAAAGGATGCTGTGATGTCGGAAGGGCTGGGTGCCGGGAGGTGAGGGAGCCGCCTGCCCCCTCAGCTAAGGTCACAGCCGGCCAGACACTGAGTTCTGTCTGCTGCGTGCTGCGTTTGGCTTTGTGCGTGGACGGTGCTGGAACCGGGGAGCTGGGATCACCTACAGGCCATCCTGGCACGTTCCCTCTGTGACCCGCTCAGGAGCACAGGGAGAACAGTGGAAAAAGAGCTGATTTGCTCTCACCTGCAGAATTTAGGTTTAAAGGGACAGTAGAGACTGGAAGGACTGTAAAGGTAGCTTTAAAAGAAAGGCAGAAGAGGAAGAGACACATACAATCCTGCCACAATGACAAAAGCCACGGTTACTTTCATGTACCATGTAGGTTAGGATCTGCCTCGTTCTGCTCAACAGCTTCACAACCATGTTAGATCAATGAATAGGCCAAATTCAAGCCAGGAAATCTTAAAGATGTATTATTAGCCTGTGAAAAATCAATTTGCATCCCAAGATTAAAGGAAACTAGAAATATTCATAAGCATAACATCAATAACACTTTAAAATTCTAGCAAAATAAATAAGACATCAGAGGAAAATGGAAACACAAACTGAAGGAGGGGCGAGGAGGGAGGAGGCAGAGATTTTGAACTAACTGAAATACATAGTCAAAAAATTATTTACAGTATGTTTACTCTCCAGAGAGAATGGTTTGCTTATTAGAAGGAAACAGCTCACAGTTTAAATGGATTGTCTTTAAAAATTTTTTTAAACATTTATTGATGTGTGTGTGTGTGTGTGTGAGAGAGAGAGAGAGAGAGAGAGAGAGAGAGAGACAGACTTGTTGTTCTACTTATTTATTCATTCACTAGTTGATTTTTGTAAGTGATCTAACCTGAAACTGTGACATTTCAGGAGGACGCTCTAACCAGTGATAAAGTGGCCAAGGTAAAATGGATTTTCTTATTTCTAGGAAAATAAAAAACTGGTTTCTTTTTATCTAGAGGGATTTTTCCTGAGTAAGCATGGGTTGTCATGCATGATTCCATTTATACACAGCTCTGGGGGAGACAGATCACATACAAGATGTTAGGAAGCATGTCAGGGCTGCATGGGCCGGTGTGGTGAGGCCACAGGGACCTCCGAGGTGACGGAAATGTTCCATATCTTGGTTGTGGCATTGGTGGCATGGGCTTACATGTTTGTCAGAACTCATTGAACTTAATATGAGTTTACTGTTGGTAAATTGTATCTCAATAAAGTTAATAAAAAAAAAAACACAACCCAATATGGTGTGGGAATGGCAGAAAAAATTATAAAAGAATAGCATCTTTCCCCAAAGCTGGGGCCTTGCCCTCCTGAAATAAAAAACAAAAAAAGCACCTCTCTCTCAGACGAGGGGACAGGGTTTTCCTAGGAGGGCAGGGGCGGGAAGAGCATGTCAGGCCGAAATCAGCTGTGTAAGACTCTGGGTTTACTGAGTGGCGTATTCCTTGAACTATATAATAGTAAAATCATCATGAAGTTAAACAAGCAAGACCCGTGAGAGGCAACAAATTGTTCCTGGATTAAAATCCTGGCAAAGCCCATGATTTCCTGCTTACACTTTTAATTCCCAAAGCAGCCTCATTAAGAATTAGTACATCCCATCAAAATGTCCAACTTTGTTAGAACTTACCATTTTCTCCCCGCCTCCCACCAGGGGTATTTGGGACTAGGGTCAGCTCCTTCCCCACCCCCCTTTGTCTACTTCCCCTCCTGCCACAATGGAGATGAAGGGGTGGGGCAGGGAGTGGGGAAAGTAGGGTCTTCTGAGGCTGCCTCTGTCCTGATGGTGAATTGCTGGGGCCTCAGGTGTTCAGAGCTGAAATTCCTGTGCAGCACTTTGGAGGGTTCCTTAGAGAGCCAGTCCTGCCCCATTTCTGGCTCCTCTTACTTGCATCTCCCTTGTGGGGGGTGGGTGGGTACCTTTCTAATGGATTGCTTTGGCTCTAGCCCTCCCTGGGCAGGAGTGGAGGGTACATGCCAGCTTATTTTTGTTGGGGTCCTTCTCCCTTCCAGGTGGCTCCTTTGGACAGAAGACAACTCCAGGCAGGTCATCACGAGGTCATCTGATCCTCAGGAGATTCACACATTTGTTCCAACCAAGTCTGAGGCTCAGGCTGACCCTGAGGCAGCAGCCTCTCTCTATTCTGTTATCAGAACAGGCTATCCTCCCAGTGTGATTCTTCAAGCACTAATAAGACGTCTGCCAGCCGACTCTGACTTCCAAGATTCAGAGATCACTAGGAGGCATTCCAGGTTGTCCTGATGTAGTTCCTTTCCTTAGTGCTGGGGTAAGTGAAAGGCATGCTCTTGATTCCCCTATGGTCGTAGAAGTGCATGTGTGGGGAGCTGGGGAATTGAGGGGGAAGGTGGGACCCAGAGTACCCTAATAATGCTCCTCAGAGAAATACCCCCATTAATCTCAGCCCTGCTCGTGGTGTTCAACTTCTCTTATAGGTTTGGAAAGGGAGGTCAGCTTGTAACAGTGGGGGATTGTAACCCACCCCATCATTCTTTTGACATTGTTTCTGTAAATGCTGACTCTGGCTAATATGTAACTTGTAGATAAATAGCATCCTATCTAATAAAAGGCTGATATGCAAATTGTCGCCTCGGGAGTTTGACCAACTGGGAGTTGACTACTCACTATGACATGTGCTGACCACCAGGGGGTGGGGCAGCACGAAGGAAGGCCCCAGCCAGTGGCTGGAAGGCCCCGATTGGCCCTGATCACTGGTCAGGCCTAGGGAGCCTATCCATGAACAAATTTCATGCACCAGGCCTCTAGTGTTTGTACAAGATTCCTAGGAATTAACTTCAGAAGATGCAGACTCTGACCTTCAGTCATCACAGTTCCAGAAAATTTGCTAATTTTCAACTGTATAACCAGGAAAACCATATCAGATGATAAAAACCAGATGATGCACACCAGACTATCACTTGACCAGTTTTGAGATCCTTATCAGAATGGACTGTGCTGGTCTGCATGTAGAGAATTTTTTGTTTTAAATATATTTTATTGATTTTTTACAGAGAGGAAGGGAGAGAGATAGAAAGTCAGAAACATTGATGAGTGAGAGACATCGATCAGCCGCCTCCTGCATGCCCCACAGTGGAGATGTGCCCGCCACAAGGTACATGCCCCTGACCGGAATCGAACCTGGGACCTTTCAGTCCGCAGGCCGTCGCTCTATCCACTGAGCAAAACCGGTCTTGGCTGTAGAGAACTTTTTAACCCCTACCTCGATCTCTGTTCTGCTTTCCCTTCCCTCTGCCTGCTCTGAGATGTTCAGATGGGCTTTGTAGCAAGGGTCTCCCATCTTCTTAGGTGGCCGATACTTGAATAAACCTTTTTCGTTTTTCACCAGTCCCTATCTCAGGAGTTTGGCTTTTGTGATGACAGGCAGCTGAACCTCGGTTTTAGTTACAAGCTGAGGTTTGCAGAAACCTATATGTTGGGAATGACTATTGCCATTTTGCACATGAAGAAACTGAGTCTCGCCAAAACCGGTTTGGCTCAGTGGATAGAGCGTCAGCCTGTGGATTGAAAGGTCCCAGGTTTGATTCTGGTCAAGGGCACATACCTTGGTTTCGGGCACATCCCCAGTAGAAGGTTTGCAGGAGGCAGCTGATCGATGTTTCTCTCTCATTGATGTTTCTAACTCTCTCTCTCCCTTCTGCTCTGTAAAAAATCAATAAAAAAATAAAAAAAGAGAGAAAGAAATGGAGTCTCAGGGAGGTTAACTGACTTGGCCAAGGTCACATTTCTACCTACAGGAGCTCAATGATAAATCCAGCTTTTCTGGTTCTATGCTGTGCTGGACCCAGAATGAAATATTCTATGTATATTGATATTATGGAAACAAAACTCATGAATTCAAAAGCCTTTGAGGAGTTCACAATCCTGATAGGGCGGGCGTGACCCCACTCTCCTGCCAGCCCTCGCCTTCTCCTGTTCATCCTGCCTTTCTCCTATGGGACCTCCCCTGCCTTCCCACCCCACTTCTCCTCTCTAGCCTCAGACAGATTGTTGACACTAAATGCTAACAATATATTTTAATTACCTATCTCTCCCTTGGACTATGAGTTTCTTGAGAGCAAGGACTTAGCTTATTATCTTTTGCAAGACTCTTAACATCAGGCTGAGTCTCAAAAATTGTGCAATTAAGGCAGGTATAAAAAGGACATGAACAGGAGACATATATAAAACTTTAGACAATAAAAAAATACCAAAAAAAAATCCTATCTAATAAAGAGATGATATGCAAATTGACCATCACTCAAACACACAAGTTGGCTGTCCCCATGTGGTCAAAGATGGCTGCCCCCATGTGGACACAAGATGGCTGCCACGAGAAGGCTAGCAGGGGAGGACAGTTGGGAGGGATCAGGCCTACAGGAAAGGGCAGATGGGGGCAATCAGCCCTGCAGGGGAGGGCAGTTAGGGGTGACCAGGCCTGCAGGAGAGGGCAGTTAGGGGCAATCTGGTCAGCAGGGGAGCAGTTAGGCATCCATCAGGCTGGCAGGGGAGTGGTTAGGGGGTGATGAGGCTGACAGGCAGAAGAAGTTAGGGGCCATCAGGCAGGCAGGTAGGTGAGTGGTTGGGAGTCAGCAGTCCTGGATTGTGAGAGGGATGTCTGACTGCCCCCGAGAGGTCCTAGATTGGAGAGGGTGTAGGTTGGGCTGAGGGACATACTACCCCTCCCCCGGCACAAATTTTGTGCACTGGGCCTCTAGTAAATAACTAAAAAAGTAAAAAAGAAAGAAAGAAAGAAAAAGTCACGAACAAATAAATGACAGGGAATAAATTGGCCTTGCAAACCCCAATCTGTGCAAGAATTTGGACATAAAACTTCATGCCGGGCGGTCCTAGGTGTTCTCTGGGATGAAGAAAGGAAGAGAGAATTTAAGTTCTCAGCCTATAAGATGAGCATTAAGCTGGGTCATATCCAGGGGCCCTTCCTGGGGCATCGCTGTGACTCTTAAGAGAGTCCAGAGAGAAGAAAAGGAAGACAGTGCACGGCCTCTGGCTGGTCCCTTATTCCCTTGGGCTGGGTGTGCATTTCAACAGAAACATATGTGCAGGTGTTGGGGATTAGTTCAGCAGACTGTGAGCCCAGAGGGTACCAGACACACCCCAAGAAGTAGGAAACAAAGAAGAGAATGTTTGGGCACAGAGGCAGCAAATGGATTCATTCCAAGGTAATAGAAACACTGTTATTACTTTACTGGTTGGGTTTCAAGTTTTGAATACCTATCCCCCAGATTGGCTGTTAGAACTCAATCTATTATAATTTAAGATCTGCCTTCATGGACTCTGAGGAAGGTTAGACAGAAAAAGAGGGTGCATTCCAATGGGCCAACAGGAAAGAGTACCCATTTCAGAGGTCCTGTGTTGCTTCACCCTTTCCCTAACAGAGCTGATCTAGAAATGGAAAAAATGGAAGCCATGGTCAGCCTCATGCTTAAGGTTGAGAAAGCAACACAAGCCATCTCTGGCCTCTGTCTCCACCTGCCGCTCAGCTCACCAACCTTGTGAGGATGGCCTCTGCCTGGGGAGAGGCTTACAGGTAACAGGCACAGTGAATACTGTTCCTGGGGGAAGGGGACTCAGATCACATTGAGCGTGACATCATCCTGGTCCCTGAGGTTCTGAGGACTCTAATGATGCCTTCAGCTCCCCAGGGACGAGCAGGGGCTGAGAAGGCCCTGCAAGGACCACAAGTGGCTGCAGTTCTTTAAGTAATGAGCAGCATAGCTGTGAAATTCAGGACAAATATTGGCACCTTTTCCTCATACAGAGAACATTGTGGGGAGCGGCGATAGGGTCAAGGCTCGGACTGACCTGTGGCAGAGCCACATACAAGTCCCAGCTTTGAGGGCAGAGCCCTTCTAGCACAATTAAGCTTGACCTTACAGTCCTCCCTTGTTCCTAGGTAGCTAATGGGCTGTGGGAGGTGCGGCAAGTGCTGCCAAAACAAGGCTGGAGTAACGAAATAGATCTGAAACTCGCAAGAACGTTGTACACATCTTGGGTTTGTTTTGCTTTGTGTGATCTGACTATAAAATAAAGCTTCGGTTTATAGGCTGTCTCTGTTTCCTCAATCAGGCACAGTGATCCTACCTGGCTCCCACTGTATCTCTTGTCTGTCTTCTTGAATCCTTCACCGCCACTCCTCAGGTTCACCCCTGGCCGTACTGGATGCGGTTCAGAGAATAACGTCACTGGGCTGGGAGCTGGGGAAGATAAAAGAAGGGGAACCTGCTCCTAATTATACCTTGATCCTCCTTTGAAACCTTCAATGGCTCCCTAGCACCTACAGGACACTGTGCAAGCCCTTCTTGTGTCCCAGAGACCTGCACTTCTGTGCCCCAACCCTGCCACACACACACAGACCCACCCTACGCACTGAACTCCTTTTTGAGCTGCAATAAAATATAGTTGGCTCCTCAACGAAGCCGCCCCATTTCCATCCATCCACCTTTGAATACACTGTCCTTCCTCATGGCTGGGCTAAAATCTCACCACCTCTGTCTGGTCAGCTTCTACTCATTTTTTAAATTCCAGCAAACATGTCACCTCCTCAGAGGCTTCCCCTGACTCAGGACACAGTTGTTCTTATCCTGTGTTTCCCAAAGCACATGATAAAGAGAATGATTAAGAACAGCTCGATGAGAGAGCTGCGCGTGAATCTAACATTTTTAAAGTGGAATTCTTAAGTCATAGGAAGGATAGGGTGGAAGTTTAGATGCTAAAGTACAAAGTGGACAAGATTTTCAACAAGGGAGGGGTTTGCGGTAGTTCTCATTCTATGTCATCGCTCAGCCATTCAGCTGTTTTGCAGATTTAAAAAAAAAATATATATATATATATTTTATTGATTTGTTACAGAGAGGAAGGGAGAGGGATAGAGAGTTAGAAACATCGATGGGAGAGAAACATCGATCAGCTGCCTCCTGCACACCTCCACTGGGGATGTGCCCCCAACCAAGGTACATGCCCTTGACTGAAATCGAACCTGGGACCCTTCAGTCCGCAGGTTGACGCTCTATCCACTGAGCCACACCGGTCAGGGCTGCAGATTTTTATTATAAGGCTTAGAGTTTTCTAACTTTTAAAGCAACCCATGTTCATTGTAGCAAGTTTTAAAAATGTGGATTTTCGCCCTCGCTGGTTTGGCTCAGTGGATACAGTGTCAACTTGCAGCCTGAAGGGTCCCAGGTTCGATGTTGGTCAGTCAAGGGCACATGCCTGGGTTTCAGGCTTGATCCCCAGTGTGGGGGCTGCAGAAGACAGCTGATCAATGATTCTCTCTCATCATTTGGTGTTACTATTTCTCTCCCCTGCTCTGAAATCCATAAAAATATATTTTTTAAAAAGTGGATTTACAAAATTAGAAGATTAACTTGTTCATAATTCCAGCTTCCAACTACCTTCACACCAGCAGAGAGCAGTGCCCCAGGCTGGAGAGAGGTGAGCAGCCACACCAGCCCAGCTTGTTCCTGATGGGGGCAAACCCACAAAATGCAGAGGGGCCACACAAGAACAGAACCAAAACTCCCAGGGTGCCTAATGAGGGCGCTCCGCGCTCTCTCCTAATCATCTCACCCAGGCTTTTGGTTCTCTGAACTGGGAAATAATATCTATAGTAAATAAAAATGTTTATTCTCTCTCTTCATTTTGTCCTGGGACCTAGACATAAACCTTTACCATAATCTATCTTTCTTCTTCATATATTCTGAATTCAAGTCCTTTGTTAGATTGTATGTATTGCAAATATTTTCACTTCATCTGTGGCTTGTATCATTAGTTCCTTGATTTCTTTTGATGAACAGACTATTTCTTAGTCTGAATGTAATCAAGTTCATCGATCTCTTCATTATAGTTAGGTTATTTTGTGTTTTTTTTTTGTTAACCAAGGTCATGAAAATATTTACATATTTTATGTTTTAGAATGATTATTTGCCTTTCACATTTGGATCTACAATCTACTTGATACACATACTATTTTTGTAAACCATGTGGAATCTTTTTTTTTTCCCCACAAACTCAAAAATCTTAATTTATTGTACTCTTTCCACATTTGTGTTGTAATTCCAGTGTTCTGAACATTAATCAATATTAGTTTTTTAAAAAAAACCCTCGAGTGTCTAATCTTTGCCATAAAGTCTTAAGTCACAAAAATAGGTTTCCATTTTTCCTGTCTTCATAAAACTGACTCTTTTTGGGGGGTGGGGGCAGGTAACAGTGTTGATCAAATTAAAAACTACACCTCAAGGGGCACAACCAGTTGCAGGAGAGGAAGCAGAAACAGGGAAATGGAGCTTCAGAGACTCAAACATTGAAAACCCTTTTTTACCTCACGTCTCAGCTGCAGTGAATGCAGGTCCCATCGCTCTGCATCCTCAGGTGCTGCATCCTCAGGCACTGCATCCTCAGCTTCTGCATCCCCAGGCCGCGCACTTCAGGCACACTCACAATTCATTTGGCCTCTGAGCCTCATTTCATGTCTGAACCCTGTGCTCCCAGCCCCACACCCAATCCATGCTTCCTCACGCCATCAGTCAGCAGCAACGCTACATCCACACCAGTCAACACTAGGAAACCCCTGTGCTGGCCTTGATTTTCATCATAAGCTGGTTTCTCCTGCTTGGGAGCAGCTGTGCTAATCATTTATTTGGGCACTTGATTTGAAGAACAAAGAAAACCCTGAAATAAAACGTGCCCGAAGAATTTTGGGAGGGCCTCGGCCCACAGCACCTCAGGCCAGCTGTGTCGACTGCCCACGATGGGGCAGCCACAGCCGGGCCTTGATGTGAGCTCCTCCAGAACACTGTTAGAGCAGTTTGGGTGGGTGGGGGGAGTGGGTAGGGGAGAGGGCACCCTGGCCTCTCAGACATCCTGGGAGGTTAAGAACTAGACCACTGGCAGGAAGGAATGAGTGACATTGGGGAGGCCGCAGCCCTCTGAGTCTCAGTTGGGACATGTGAACACAGAAATGCCATGGTAACCAGGAGCAGGTGGGCGACAGAACCCCTGCCTGCAGAGCCAGGCCCCTGGAAGGAAGCCAGGGAGGCCCTGCAGGACTAGAGTGGAGGTCCCCAGGGAAGGCCCAGTGTGGCGGCCTTCAGGGGTGACACCTGCATTCCACACTGACCTCCGCAGGCTCCTGGAGGCCAGCCCAGTCCCAGAGCACCGGTCTCAGACCCACAACCTGCTTCTCCAACACAGGTGCAGGGCCATGTGGAGTTTTAACTGGGATTGTGTTGCAGCTACAGACCAATTAGGAAAGAACATTTTAGCCTCATTGAAAATCACAATCCATGAACTTGGTATATCTCTCATGTTTTAAGCCTTCTTTAAATTTTTGATAATTTTCTGTGTAGAATCCTGTAAATACTGTTATATTTATTCCTAAATATTTAATATTATTGAAAAATGTTTTATTGAAAAGATCTTTTGTCAACTTTTATATTCTAGTTTCTTGCTAGACTTATTTATTAAAATCTATATGTATAATGTTTTGATTTATTTACACACATAATCATAACATCTGCAAATAATGATACTTTTATTTTCTCCTTTTCAATTATTATACCTTTTATTTATTTACTAGAGGTCCAATGCACGAAGATTCTTGTAAGAATGGGCCTTCCTTCCCCTGGCTGCTAGCACCGCCTTTGCTCTTGTCAGGAGTCGTCTTTCCACCTTCTCATGCTGCCCAGAGGCCTGGAGTTGCTGGGGTGATGCAGAATGCTTGTGTTGTCACCACAGAGACGACATAAGCTTCCCACTCCCAGCCACTCGGTGCCTGCTTATGCAAAATTGTTGGGTTAATTTGCATACTCACTCCTGATTGGCTGGTGGGCATCATGAAGGTATGGTCAATTAACATCTTATTCTTTTATTAGTGTAGCTTTTGCCTTAATTCATTGGCTAAGGCTTCCAAAGAATGGTAAATAAAAGTGATGATTGTGGACATACTTGTCTCACACCTGATTTCAAGAAAAAAGCTTTCAACATTTCATCATTTTCCCTTTAACTTTTTTGTACATATCCATTCAGAAAGTTTCCTCCTATTCCTAGCTTCCAAAGATTTTTTAATGAATAGCTATTAAATTTGATCAGATGATTATTCTGCAACTACTGAGATAATCATATACTTTCTTTTCTGTTAATGTGATGAAATAGTTGCTGGATTTTAAATGTTAAAAGCAAAGCCTGAAATAAATTCTTGAAATAAAATGATTATATGCCATTTTAAAATACTTTAAGATTTGATTCACTATTTGTTTAGGACTTATTTTTTTCAGGATCTTTGGTTTTGAATAAAATTAATCTGTAGTTATCATTCTTATATTTCTATCAGGTTTTGATTTGTAGTGCTAATTTCATAAAATAGGAAGTGTTAGTTATGTTTTCTCATAAATCTAAAGATAATAACTATTAAGTCACAAATAATGTAAGTACTTACCAAATTTCTAGAGGAAAAAAATGCAAGAAAATACATTTTACAGAGCAAAATGTTTATGGGGAGGGTTGGGCGGGGGGAAACAAAACAAAGACGTATAGAACACATAAAACAGAGTGACACCTGGCCAGTGTTGCTCAGTGGTTGCGTGTCGGTGCATGAACCAGGATGTCAGGGTTTGATTCCCAGTCAGGGCACATGCCTGGGTGTGGGCTCAACCCCCAGTAGGGGGGGCGTGCAGGAAGTAATAAATTATATTTCTCTCTCATCAGTGTTTCTATCTTTCTATCTCTCTCCCTTCCTCTCTCTAAGTCAATAAAAATATATTAAAAACAGAGTGACAGTAAAAGTAAGTTTTAGATTTTTCTATGAAAAACAATATCTGCAAAATCTCATCTATTTTACTACAGGCATTAAAAAAAATGACACAGGAAGTTAAAACTAAAAGGATGGGCCAATATATAGTAGACAAACGGACACAAAAATAATGAGAGCAGCAATATTATGTCAGATACAATGAAATTCAAGGGCCAACACAGAATGTATTTGTCATCTACTGCTGTAAAAACATTTCTTCAAAACTTAAAATGCAAACATTTACTACCTGACAGTTTCTATACTTGATCTTAGCCAAAAGGCCGAGAAGCAATATCTGACAGTTTCTGATGGTCAGTACCCAGCAGTGGCTCTGGGTTTCTCACAGGGCTGTGGTCATCTGAAGGTTTGACTGGGGCTGGAGGATCTGCTTCCAAAAATGTTCTTGAGATACAGCAAAGTTAGTGACTCAAGAAGAAAAGAGCCAAGACTGGTTTGGCTCAGTGGATAGAGCATTGGCCTGCGGACTGAAAGGTCCCAGCTTCAATTTCGGTTGGGGGCATGTACCTTGCTTGCAGGCACATCTCCAGTGTGGGGTGTGCAGGAGACAGCTGATTGATGTCTCTCTCTCATCGATGTTTCTGACTTTCTATCCCTCTCCCTTCCTCTCTGTGAAAAATCAATAAAATACAGTGGTACCTCGAGATACGAGTGCCCTAACATACGAGATTTTTGAGATACGAGCCATCGAGCAAGCGATTTTTGCTTTGAAATATGAGCAACATATGAGATAGGAGTAATCACGCGGATCGGCCAGCTGCACACGACCCACCAGTTTATCACGACTCGAGCGTCTCATAGTTTCCCACGCCTCAAGGTTACAGAACTAATTAAACTTGTATCTCGAGGTACCACTGTATATTAAAAAAAAAAGAGAGAGAGAGAGGGAAAGAGCAGCTACAATGGAAGCTGCAGTCCCTTTACGTGACTTACTTTAGAAAGTTTCATACCATCACTTCTGTTTCATTCTATTCCTCAGAATTGAATTACCGAGTCCAATCTGTACTTATAGAGAGAGAGGATTTAGATCCCTTTCTTCAAAAGAGGAGCAACAAAGAATTTGTGAACACGTTTTTAAACAACTACATGAAGCACAGACCACCTTAAAAAATGGTTATATACAAACCCCCAAAGGAAGCATCAGAAGAAGTCATACAAGCTTCATTTTTTTGACCTCATTAAATAAAAAACAGCTTAAAGTTTATGTTATGAGGATAACCAACAGACCAGAAATAAAAACCTTCCAGATTACCAGATGCAACACATGCATGCTTATGAACAGATATATAGTAAAGTAGTTAAAATTCAGGAGAAATTAAAACAGAATTCATAAATTTGAAGATGTAATTAAGTCTAAGCATATTTGTCATGATAATTATTACAAGTGCAGTAAGCTTGCTTAATTAAAAAAACAGCTCACAAATTAGATTGTTATGTGTAAGGATAGTTATTGCAGCATTATTTATAATTCTATATAATAAAGAGGTAATATGCAAATTGACCCTCATGTCCTCACACTAGATGGTTGCCCCCATGTGGTCAAAGATGGCCGGCAAGGGAAAGTAGTTATGAGTGATCAGGCTAGCAGGGGAGGGCAGTTGGGACAATTGGGCTGGCAGGGGAGCAGTTAGTCATCAATTAGGCTGGCAGGGGAGTGGTTAGGGGGCAATCAGGCAGGCAGGCAGGTGAGCATTTGGGAGCCCCAGTCCAGATTGTGAGAGGGCTGCCTGACTGCTGGTTTAGGCCCGATCACCCAAGGGATCCCAGATTGGAGAAGGTGCAGGCTAGGCTGAGGGACACCAGGCTTCTAGTAGTAAATATTAGAAATAACCTTAATTTTTCTCACAAATGAAGTGGCTAAGTAAATTATAAGTTCCATACAATGGGACAATATACAGCTCTTAAAATGAATGAGGTAACTGTGTATGTATTAAACAAGACAATCTTCAAAATGTATCATTTTTAAAAAGCAAGATAAAATATTTATAGTCTGTGATTATTATTATTTTTTTTAAAGAATGTGCTTATTTTCAGTATATCTCTGGAGAGATCCATAACAAACCAGTACGAGTGGTTCGTTATGGGAAGAGAAGGTAGAAGACTGGGGCAGAAGGAGAGAGAAACTAACCTTGTACTATCTTCCTTTTGAACTTTGTGTTTGTACCCAAGCGTATATTACTAATTCAAACATTTTAGTAAAATTTTTAAATAAAGGTTTAATTAAAACTTTAATTATTTTAACTAAGAATAATTAAAAATTAAAAATTTAATAAAGAAAAGATATTGAATTGACTAGTAATTATGTAAGATATTTTATTTTTTATTTAGTTAGTTTTTAAATCCTCAGCCAAGGATATTTTTCCATTACTTTTTTTTTTTAAAGGGAGGGAAACATTGATGTGTCTTAGTTGCCTCCCACATGTGCCCTGACCAGGGCTGGGAATGGTACCTGGGTTTCAGGTTCATGCCCTTGACCTGGGACCCTTGGGTGCATGGGTGATGCTCTAACCACTGAGCACGCCAGCGAGGGGGTATGTAAGATATTTTAATAGTGGTCAAAGGCTCTCACTGGTTTGGCTCAGTGGATAGAGTGTCGGCCTGCAGACTGAAAGGTCCCAGTCGATTCCGGAAAAAGGCATGTGCCTTAATTGCAGGCACATCCTTAGTGGGGGGTGTGCAGGAGGCAGCTGATCTGTGTTTCTCTCTCTCAATGATATTTCTAACTCTCTATCCCTCTCTCTTCCTCTCTGTAAAAAAATTAATAAAATATATATTTTTTAAAAAGTCAAAGAATTGGAGGAGACAGCAAGATGGCGGCATAGGTAAACACCTACACTGCTGCCTCCCACAACAATTTCAAAACTACAACTAAAAGACAGAACAGACATCATCCAGAACCACAGGAAAGCTGGCTGAGTGGAAGTTCTACAGCTAGAAGGAAAGAGAGGGGCTCACAGAAACCAGAGGAGCTGCAAAAAGCTGAGGTACGGAGACGTGCATGCTGAGAGAGCAGGTGCCAGAGTACCTGGCTGGCTTTCTCTGGCGGGAGGGAAACGGAGACTCCCAATGGCACTGAACCCCTTATCTTATGACACTAAACCCCAGATCCAGCCGAAACTCATACGGGGGGAGTTTGGACTGTGAAAAGGGAGAGGTGCACAGAAATTTAGGGGAGTTGCAAAAGATCCGAGGCCTGGTGGCGCGCACGGCACTGCACAGAGGACAGATTGCTGATTGTGCCGCTGGCTTTCGCGAGTGGATGGGAGACAGACCCTCCCAACTGTGCCACTTCTGACTCCACTAAGCCCCTGTTTCGGGTGAAACCCTGGGGACATAGACTCGTGTGGTCCTGGCACGCAGGGGAGCCGGAAAGGCAGCAGTCTAGTGGCACTGCGGGTGCGCGCGCGCACAAGGACCGCTCCAGCAATTACCCAGTCATGTGAGACTCAGGGGCCGTGGAGGGTGGGGCCGACTGGAAGGCAAGGCAGTCCCTTAAGCCCTGAGACTCCACCCATCCCAAGCTCAACAGAGGCTTCTTCGGTTTTGCAAGCCTGGTATCATAAGGCTGAATCCAACACAGAAGTTCTCCCAGCATAGTGAAAATGCTGAGACAAGGGAAGGGATCACAAACAAAAGAAATGGAGGAAAAAAAACGACTGGATATAGAGTTCAAAACCACGCTTATAAGGTTTTTCAAGAATATGCTAGAAAAGATGGATAAATTTATCAGGTCCCAAGAGGAGATGCAAAAGGACCAACTAGAGATGATGGATAAATTTAGCGAGTCCCAAGAGGAGATGAAAAAGGACCAACTAGAGACACTGACTGAAATAAAAAATATTATACAGAGTCCTAATAGCAGACTAGAGGAAGGCAAGAATCAAGTCAAAAATTTGAAATATAAAGAAGCAGAAAACATTCAACTGGAAAAGCAAGAAAAGAATCCAAAAATGTGAAGATAATGTAAGGAGCCTCTGGGACAGCTTCAAGCGTACCAACATCAGAATTGTGGGGGTGCCAGAAGAAGACAGAGAGCAAGATACTGAAAACCTATTTAAAGAAATAATGACTGAAAACTTCCCACATCTGGTAAAAGAAATAGATTTACAAGTCCAGAAAGCACACAGAACCCCATATAAAAGAAATCCAAAGAGGACCACACCAAGACACATCATAATTAAAATACCAAGAGCAAAAGACAAAGAGAGAATAGTAAAAGCAATAAGAGAAAAACAGTTTATTACCTACAAGGGAGCACCCATACGACTGTCAGCTGATTTCTCAACAGAAACGATGCAGGCCAGACAGGAGTGGCAAGGAATATCCAACGTGATGAACAACAAGAACCTACAACCAAGAATAATCTATCCAGCAAAGCTATCATTCAGAATTGAAGGGCAGATAAAGACCTTCACAGAGAAGAAAAAGCTAAAGGAGTTCATCAACTCCAAACCAGTATTATATGAAATGCTGAAAGGTACTCTTTTAGAAGAGGAAGAAGAAAAAGGTAAAAGATAAAAAATTATGAACAGCAAATACATATCTATCAACAAGTGAATCTAAAAATTAAGTGAATTAAAAATTTGATCAACAGAATAAACTGGTGAATATAACAGTATCAGGAGCACAGAAAGGGAGTGAACTGATCGTTCTCAGGGGAAAAGAGGTGAGGGGTGTACAGGGAGAGACTGGACAAAAATCATACACCTATGGATGAGGTCAATGGGAGGGAGGTAAGGGCAGAGGGAAGGGTGGGAGCTGGGTGGAGGGGTGTTATGGAAGGAAAAAAGAGAAACAAATGTAATAATATGAATAATAAAGATTTAATTAAAAAAATAAATAAAGGAGCTAAGATACCTTAAAAAAAAAAGTCAAAGAATTACTTCCAATAATGGTTCTGGTTCTTTAAAGCTCCCAGGAACATATTACATAAACTATTCCACACAGAAAAAGTCGGAAAGCTGTCCAGATGCAGCACAAAAATAATGGAGCACTGAAAGAAATACCTGACAAAAACAGTAGGATTAAAAACTCCTGTATATTCACTATGTATTTATGAAAAAAAGATTCAGGAAAATGCTGTCAGGTTGAAATTAAAGATCTTGCTAATGGGTTAGAAAATAATAAACTTCCCGATATAAAAATGGGCAGAAAAAACAGATAATTCACAAGAGATTATGAAGCACTGCACACATAAAATCGTGGTCAACATCACTAGTAATGAGGAAATGGGGGGAAAAGATTAATGAGCTATCATTTTGTACTAGATCATCAAAAATGTAAAAGATTAAAAACAACCAAGTTTGCTTAGGCTGTGAAGAACTGGACACTCTCATGGACTGTCTACAAATGTTTCTGGACAGCCATCTAGCAACATATATTTTAATCTTTGCCACAGTAATGTTTGCTTCTAAGAATTTATCCTAAGGAATGAATTGTTAAAGAGTCCTACGATACAATGTATGTTCAATAGTGTTCATTGCAGCAGTGACCTGGGCACTTTGGAAATAAATTGTAATATATTCATACAATACCATTCCTTATAGCTAGTCAAATGATAGTATAGTGCATATCCTGGGAAATGATGCACTTATGAAGTGGCCATTTAGTTGAAAAGTTTTGCAGTCAAATACTATCTATGCACTCGAAGATTAATTATTTATTTAATTACAAATTCACAGTAAGTGAATTTTTAAAAAGGATGCAAAATATAGTGAATTAATTTCCATAAAAATCTCATACTTTTTATTTAAAAATATAAAGAAGCTGCATCGAAAAGCGTAATCGTATTAAGTTTGGGTGGTGTGATTCTTTTTTACAATTTTCTGAATGAACATGCATAACTTTTACACCATAAAAATTCGATCTATACTTATTATCCGAAGCTGGCGCTGTTTTCTCTAATTCGGTTTATTTTCATTGCCCCCTCCTCACCACTTCCCTACCCTGGAAAAATAGAGTAAAAAAAGATGAAAGGCACTGCTTTTGCTAGTTCTTAAGGCTCAGAAAGAGTTAACTCCTAATTAACTCCTAATCTGGGGAGTAGCAACTGACTTCCGATTGGATGACAGTGACATCATGCCAGTAGCAGGGACCAATAGTAGCAAACCTCAATGAGGCATCTGGACCAGCTCCGTAGACACCTCTACCTGCAGATCTGGACCTCGTCCCTGGACACAGCCACTCTGGGGGCTTCTCCAAGAAGGTTCTGGCTCCCTCCCCCAACCCCTCGGTCCCAGAGCTTCACCACTTTCTTTTCGGACTCTCTGCCGCTAGTATCCCGCTGAAACAACTCAAGGATTCACAATGAGTCAATGCAAATGTTTCCGTTTGTCCCCATATCGTCACCCATCCTCTCCCTGGGGACCCAGCCCAATGGTGACTCCCTCTCTCCCTGGCTTCCCCCTCTTAATCTCACAGTTCTGAAAACAATACCCTGCAGCAAGGGCACCAGTAACCTCTTAATAGCCACATCCAACACTCCTTCTCTTCATGTTACCTTTTTAAGTATAATGCTTGCTTTCTTTAGAAAACAAAGGAGAAGGAGGAAAAAAAGAAAAGTCACAGTGTAAACCACCTCATCCAAAGATAGCTAAGGCTAGCAATACTGGGTATTTGTTTCTAAAATTCAGTAGATTTATAAAATTGGAATTGCTCTGATTATACTTTGTTTCCTTAATTTGGCTTTTGTCAAGCATTTCATGTCTTTAAATGTTCTTTATTTATTTAGTGGCTTCATAGTATTACTGCATATGGAATAATGTATTTACTGTTCTCCTCTTGTATATTAGATTATTTCTAACTATTACCTCTTCTAAATAATTCTGTGATGAACATAAATTGCCCCATATATCTAAATATTTCCTCAAGTTGCAATCTGAGGGACATGATCATCACCCTCCTGCCCTCACACACACGAAAAGAAATTTTTGGTTTAACCCTCTTTGTTATCCCAAATGAAATTAAAATAATTTTGTCTAATTTCAAAACTAAACAGCGAGGAATTTTGATTTATGTCTGCTTATTCTAGTCAATTTCATATATATATATATATATATATATATATATATATATAATTGATTTCAGAGAGGGAAAGAAAGAATGAGAGAGAAATAGAAACATCAATGATGAGAATCATTGATTGGCTACCACTGGGGATGGAGCCTGCAACCCAGGCACATGCCCTGACCAGGAATCACACTATGACTTTCTGGTTCATAGGTCAACACTCAGCCACTGAGCCATACCGGCTGGGCGCAGATAGCCTTTTAAAGGGATATATGTTCCCACTGGGTCATTGGATGATTCTTCTCCTTTGTTCTGCGGTATTTTGTCATGCCTGATGTTGTTTTTTAACCAATGGGCTCATCCTCAAAGGAAGCGATACCTAACTAGACACATGGATTCCATCAGGCCCACACAGGATTCAATGAAGTGATGATGTGTACAACTGAGGGCAGTTCTTCAGGTGCGCAGGTGCTATCACCTCCTAGCTTCTCTCAGAAAAAAAAGAAAAGAAAAAAAGATGCAAAGTCTGGGAGAGTGCTAAGCTCCCTGGTTTTCCAATTAGAAGGCATTCCTCCTAATTTCTGCCAACAGATTGGTCCCCATCACTTTTCATCTTTTCTTGTCTTCACTGATATTGGGAGAAGTTGTGCCAGGGGTTGCAATTAAATTGGAGCAGGTGAATTATTTTCCACCTTCATTTGATCAGACTTTCTGGGTCTTTTGACAATGTTGTTCACTCACTTCTACCTTCAACATGGTGTGTTTTTTTTTCCTTCCCACCACCTTCTCTGGTTCTGCTTCTGCTTCTCTATTCACTTCTTGAGTCTTTCACCCAGAGATCTTGGCCCACCTCTAGATGTATCAGTGCTCCCAAGACCTGTTCCACTCCTTTTATTCTAGACCAGCGGTCGTCAACCTTTTGGAACTCATGGACCAACCAGTGGTCTGTGCTACCACTGCTCCAAAGGTTTCCTTAAACCAGCAGTCACCAACCTTTCGGACCTCACGGACCACCGGCTGGCGACCGCTGTTCTAGACAACGGCCATGTGAGAGCGCAGACTCCAGTGGTTTCAACAAGACAACCTGCCAACTCCTCACTCTGTATCTCCCACCCAGATCCTCAGCTACAGAGCTGTATCTAACGGTCTTCTCTCTCACTACAATGTTCCCCCACGGAACCCTAAACCCACCTGCTTCCTCCAGTCTCGACTAACGCGCCACGAAAGCCAGAAACCTGGTCACCATGACTCTGCTGACTTCCTTCACCTGGTCCAATTCTCACAACACTTCCTGACCATCTCACCTCCAGTATTTCTAGCTCCCATTTCTTTCTACCCATACTCCCCTTCCCATACAAGCTGAACTGCCACCATTATGCCACATTGATTGCTGTAAAAATCTAGATGTTTTGGGATTTGGGATGTCACTCCAGACCTGGGATGGAGGTCTGGCTCTGCTATGGATTACTCATGTGACCTTGGACTTGTCTCCCAGCCTCTTGAGCCTCTCTCACATAGCCATTAGGTGGCAGAGGAGATTAAAATGAGAGGGCACACGTGGAATGCTTTGCAAGTAAACAAGGACATTTCACAGGGTAGTAGATTCATCAAGGACTGCTCTAGGCAATAGCTGACATAAAAGGGGAGGCAAGAGCCAGAGCATTTGTTGAGCCCCAAGTGTGTGCCGTGCCCTGTGGGGAACACTGTTCATCCACTGTCTTCCTTGATCCTCAGGGCTCCACGTTGGCACCTCTCCAAAGAAAGAGGGTTGGATCCCAGACTGTCCCTGGAGGAGGGCTGAAATGGAGCTCCACTACCCAGACCCTCCAACTCGTTTCCATGTGCTGGTATGTTCCTCCTGGGTCCACATTGTTCCCAGATTGTCTGTTCTTTGAAATACATTATGCAAATCCAAGCTGGCCCAGTATCCATAGAAACCGAAACCTCCCATCTTCCTCAGCCTGTTCCCTAGCAAAAGAAACCCACCCAAGTGACACCCCCCACCAAGGACAAAGAGCATCCAGAGGAGGAGGGCTTCCTTCCGCCCAAAGGCATCAGGCTGTAAGGGTCATTGAAGCTACTAGTATCTTGCCTGGTCCTCCAGTCGTCGCTGGGGAAAGGAATGGGAAGCACAGGTCAGTCAGCCACTGCATTTTATTTCGGAAACCTTGAAGGGAGATGCTACAACCCCCACCATGAACAGTCATCATTTGGACCAATCCAAATAGCTCTGCTGCCGCTGAGATCATATTCATGGCAAATGTGAGTCAGTATCTGACATCCGCAGTCTGGCACATATGAGCACATGAGCCATCGCTGGGACACGACATTACAATTTTCTTGTGCACAGCTGATTACTAATTTAAGGAACGATTCCCCGAGATCTGCTCCTCTCTAGAAGAACCTTTTCTATACTCCAGACATTAAGACTCTGTAGGCTTCTTTCTCTCTAGACTCAAAACTGGAGGCAAAGCTCCTGATACCACACCCAGCTGGCAGTCCCAGCTGCATGCAAGAAGCTAGGCTTTTGCTACTGACACAATTCACACCACTTTAAAATTGGAAAAGACCTCAAAAACAACATGCAAGAGGCTACTTTCCCTGCTTACAGAGGCAACATTCAGAACCAGACCCTATTCTAAGTGTTTTGCCCATTTAATCGTATGAGGTACGTTGTCCCCATGAATCTTAAGGTATCATTTTATTTCCCTCTTTCACGTGATGAAACTAAGGCACTGTGTAACTCTCCCAAGGTCACATAGTAGTTGAGTGAGTGAACCCAGCTTGTCCAATCCCTTATCCCAACCTCCTAACCGGTAGCCTATTTAGGTTACTAGATATGTTTGTGAGAACTGAGCTTTTTAAATTGTATATTGAGGTCTCAGGTTTAAGGTTTACCTTCTAATGTCAGGAGCAACTAGATTCCACTTAATTTTCCCCTGTTTTAAAACCCTAGTGTGTGCCTGGTTGGCACAGCTGAGGTTGAGCGTCAACCTATGAACCAGGAGGTCACGGTTTGATCCCCAGTCAGGGCACATGCCTGGGTTGCAGGCTTGGCCATCAGGGTGGAGCATGCAGGAGGCAGCCAATCAGTGATTCTCTCTTATCATTGATGCTTTTCTCTCTCTCCATTTCGCTTCTCTTTGAAATCAATAAAAATGTATTTAAAAACAAACAAACAAACAACACCCTAAGGTGAAATAGTTAAACAAGAACAAAAAGCTCAATTCACCAGTTGAACTCACTACATGAAAATACACATGATGAAATTATTTTAATATCCCTTATTTTTCCCTACTTGTTGGGTTGCTTACTAGTGGAGATACAGATCCAGAGTATCTGCTTTTAAATTACAGTGTTTTGGGAGAACCAGATATACTAATAAACAGAATATTACTGTGCACAGAATATATCTGAAAAAATTTCTTAAATGGTAGTATGATGGTCCACAAGATGGGGAGCTGAGTGGGAAAAAGTGGGAGACTGTTCTAGTACTTTCTGTACTTTCGGTATTTACAGCCATGTAAATGAATGATCTAATCCAACAAACAGTACACAAAAATTAGAGACAAGACCCCACTTGTCTTTTTAAAACATCTTCACCCAAGAGTGTGCTTTTATTGCTTTTAGAGAGGAAGGGAAAGGGAGAGAGACAGAAACATCGATGTGTGGGAGAGAAACATCAATCAGTTGCCTCCTGTACATGTCCAGAACAGGGATGGAACCCACAACCTGGGAATGTCCACTGACTGGGAATCAAACGTGTGACCCTTCAATGCACAGAACGATGCTCCAATCAACTGAGCCACACTGGCCAGGGCCTGCTTGTCTTTTTGTGTGTGTCGAATATCTGTATGCATAACTCTGAATTCTGTTTTTTGTTCATTATTACAACATAACCATTTCCCATGTTATAAAAATTTTTCATAAACTACACATTCTTGTTAAAAATCTCAAGAAATTGGGGCACTCCTAATACAGGTAACTTACATGTCTCAATTTCCTTTGGGATTCTTTATGAATCACAACATTAACATTCAGAACTTCCCTCTTTCTGAAGAATTAGCCAACACATATAATTAAGTCTATACTGTTTAAGATAGCACACAAGGCATTTGTACCAAAAAAATTGCGACTCAATCCTCACAACAGCCTGAGGCGAAATCGTAATCCTCATTTTAGATGGGAGCAGAGGTTCAAAAGGTACAGGCAGCTCATGATTGTTAGTATTTGGAACCAGGAAACAGAGTATTAGGTTCTGGGCCATGTTCTCCTTACTGAAGATGCTGCCGGTTCTGTGGAACTTTCAGGGACAGCCTCCCTGACCTCGGCTACACAATTGAGTAAGCATTTGTTACGCCTGGCAGCGTATGTGGAACTGGCCGGAGATGGAGAGGGTGTGCTTCCTGCACTCGTTCCCATGGGGCAGCTCTGCCACCCAAGCACCCTTTCAGCAGAACAGACAACGCACAGTGGCAGCCCAGGGAGGTCTCAGAAGGCCCCACTTCAAGGACAACTGCAGGCCAATTTGGGATGTGCCCGGGGCTCTGAGAGGCTGGGCGGAGTCTGTGCAGAGAAAGGTGGCAAAGGTGGGTAGGAGCTGCAGGGAAGGGCTCTGAATGTCACTTTAAGGGTAAATTCTAGGATGGCATAGTCACTCCGTGCTGAAGATCCTGGTACTGACACTTCACAAACTACGGGGGTCATGAGAGATTCCTAGTATTCTCATCAACAGATTCTTGAGAGAAATTTCATACACCACACACAGGAGGAAGCAAGGAAGACACCCACAGTATTCTGACCCAAAACGTAACTGGTGGGCGTGATGGGGAGTTGGGGAGGGGTGGTGAGGGAGGCAGGGGTCAATGAGGGAAACGTACGTGATCTCCTTTGCCCACTTCCAATGGCTGCCGTTGTGAAGTGCTCACATGGGACAGCACCGTGCAGGCAGCTGCATCAGACCTTTACAAGGTGGGGGTTGCCTGCTTTTATAGATGGGGACATAACTCAGGAAAGTAAAGCCTGTGCCCCAGGAGACACAGCACAGAAGTGGTGGAGTCAATATAACAAGAACAGACATGGGAACCGATGTCAGGACGTTCCAACTCAACAGCCAGCTGTCTGCAGGAAGCCAGGTGGCTGGGTCTGAAGGGTCAGGGGAAGCCGGGCCAGAAGCGGGTGTGTTGTGATGGAAGGCAGGGAAGTGTGGGTCCAAAGGCAGAGCTGGAGAAAGATGGCTGCAAACACTGCCCTGGAGAACTAATTGCACCTGGGCAGGGAGGAGCGGTGAGACTGCGTCTTCAGTCAGAATGCAGTGATGAGCAGGAGAGTGAACCAGAGCGTGGAAGATGAGGGGGGAGAGGGTTCAAGGGAAGATAAATGGATAACTAAAATGTAGTCTATGCATACGACAGAATAGTATCCAATAATAAAAAGGAGTAAAGTTGAATACATGCTACAACATGGATGAACTTTTGCTTACGAGAACACTAAAAGGAAAATGTCAAAACAAGAGGGTTTTAGCTCAAATATTTTTATTTTCATAAAAGGGACCTAGACTATCCAAATTAAGCTGTAAAAACACACAACTTTTCCAACATGTAAGATGGAAATAAAAAAACATTTTTAAAAGTTTACTATAACTAACAAAATTTCCGGTCAAGATAATTACATGGAAATTATATTAGAAGGGTTCGATAAATACTTTGTTGTAGAGTGCGCACTGGCCTCCCGTGTTTAGTATCAAAGTGCTTTGAGCTTTTCCAAGTCTGAGTCCTCTGCAGGGGCTGCTCACGAGTGTCAGCATCCCCACTCCCAACCTGCTTGCCTTTACTCAGCGGTATTTCCTACCATGTCCTTTCCGTGGCCGCTGCCAACGTATACACCACATTTATAACCAATTTATAGTTTTGAGTCATCATGTCTGTATAAAATATCTGTTTCTGTGAGCCGGGGGCACAGGCAGGAGAAAGAATGTCAATCCTCGGTCAGGAACACGCTCCCCCAGTAAAAACATCGCTACTATAATTTTTTTTTTTCTTTTTACAATGCTGTCCCCAGGACATAGCGATTTGACCATTAAAATTACCTGTAGGCATGCATGAGGAAAAAAAGATGGAGGTACATATCTGGCAGGCATGGCAGAGGGAGAAGAAATCGGGATAAAAACACAAAAGGCAGCAGAACAAGAACGAGCATCTCCCTCCCTCCTCACTCCCCGAGTACCCCGACTGCACCCTCTTTCCTCCCCTTCTCCTACCTTTGTAACAGTGATGAGGGGTTTCCTCCACAGCGACTAGGGAAGCACATCATCCTCCAGTCCTGCTGCCTCATTTACAGACAGGGAAACCCAGACCAGAGAGGGAACAGGCCTAAACCATGGTTCTAAAATTGTGTTTTTTTAAGTGCTCTGGAACCCTCTGTTCAGAGGAAATCGTCCAAGAAATACAAAGAGTTAAATCAGGGTTGATCTGATGGGCATCCTTGCCTTGGGCCTTGAGGACACCCAGGGAAGCTCTGTGAGGCAGTGTTAAAATATTGGTTTAAGGTGACAGGTAAGCCGAGTCCTGGTCCTGCCCCAAAGCCATGGTCCTGTATTAACTACACACACACACACACACACACACACACACACACACACACACACGTGTGTGTATGTATATATATTAGAGGCCCAATGCACAAAATCCGTGCAAGTGTAGGCCTTCCTTCCCCCGGCCGGCTGTGGGCACTGGCTTCCTTCTGGCACCAGGGACCTGGGCTTCCCTTGCAGCCCCAGTTTTGTCTGGTCCAGTGGTTGGCAAACTACGGCTGGCAAGCCACATGAGGCTCACGAGCCGCGGTTTGCCACTCTATTGACTAACGAGTTTGCCGACCACTGATCTGGTCTAATGAGCATATTACACTTTTATTATTATAGATTCTTGATCCTCTAAAATCTGGAGCTCACTGACTATGGGAGCTGCCCCTCCCAGGGCTAGCTAACCTAACCAATCCTAGACCTGTCCACCCTGTGCCTGCCTCATCCATTCCTTCCTGTGAAACACTACAGCCTCCCACCTATGCACCCACCTCACTACCTCTGCCTGCTAGGGAGACCTGGTGCTTCCCTCTGTGTCCCTCACCGCACAGCACAGTCCCTCCTCTTAGGAACTAAAGTCACAAACTCTTCTCAATGGCAGTTTACTCTTGGTCTGTTGGCCTCATCATACCTGAATAATAAAAACTACATTAAAACATTTTAAAAACAGGTCTTACTCTAGAGGCAAACTTTGTCCCCAGAAATCCCGGAGTTAGTAGGAAGGAAATTCACATCCCGAAGATGCCAGGACTCTGGGGAGAGCCTGGCCAGTAAGCTCTCTCCTGGATGACTGTCAACTGTGGGTACAGAAAAGACCAAAAATGAAGAGGGGTGGGGAGGGGGGTTTGGGCCTGGACCCATGGAAAAGGATTAGATAGTGAGTAGCAAGATCCTGGCAAGAAAGCAGGACCTAGAGATGTCCAGGTGCGTGTGGGCTAGAGAAAGAGGGACAGAAAGAAAGCAGGACCATGGCCTAACACCTGGGCAGCATCTGGCAGGCTCCCCGCTGGCCTCAGGTGTCCAGCTCCTTCTTGACAGTGATGCGCAGGGGACAGATGCGCAGAGGCTCGGGGGGCCCGTTCCCCCGAGTGCCCCCCAGGTAGAAGTAGGGCCGCACCTCCCCAAAGCGGGCATGGAAGGTGTAGAGGTGGCACTGGCGCTCGGCATCGTAGAAGGACAGCTCGCCCTCCTCACATTCCAGCTCCACACGCAGGCGGCGTGGGATAGAGGGGACCAGTGGTGATGTGGCTGGGTCTGAGGTCACGCAGTGGTCGCCCTCCACTCCCTGCGTGCGGCACAGGTACCAGAAGCCAGAGCGAGTGTCCTGGTAGCAGCTGTGGGAGTAGCCCTCGGGGCCAGTTTCTAGGCACATGCGCACCACACCCACCCGCCAGCTGGGCAGCCCCCCCAGGTCCACCTCCCAGGCGTGGGAGCCGTGGGAGAAGGAGCGGGAGCCCAGCAGGCAGGGCGCCGAGGAGAAGCGCTCCGGGTTCTCCACTTGCACTCGGTAGCCATGGTTGGTGACACTGGTGAGGTCCTCAGACACAGCCAGCCAGCCAGCTGCGGTGTTGGGATCAAAGCTGAAGGGCACTGAGAGCAGAGGGAGAGAGTAGGGTAAATCAGTGAACCTCACATCCTGCCCTTCTGTCATGCCAGCTGATGCCCTAGCCCCCAGACGGACCAATGGTGTCCCACCTAGCCTCACGGCAGGAAGGAAGCTGCCCTGGGCTGAGGGTCCGGGTTATGAGTTGAAAAAAAGATACGTGGAAATCCTAATGCCTAGTACCTCAGAAGGTGACCTTCTTTGTTTCAGACGTAATTAGACTGGAGTATAGCGGGGCCTTAATACAATGACTGTTGTCCTTACAAAAAGAGAGGCAACACAGTGAGGGGAGAAGGTCGTGTGACCTCCAACGTGGAGATACAAGTGCTGGGGCCCTGACCCCGAATTGCCTGCAACCACCAGAAGAAGAGACAAGGAAGGATTTCCCCCCACAGGGTCGAGAGGGTGCATGGCCCTGCTGACACCTTGGTTTTGGACTTCTTAGCCTCTGGCAGGGTGAGAATACATTTCTGTCATTATAAGGCATCCAGTGTGCAGCCTGTGATTACGTCAGCCATAGGGAGCCACACAGGCGGGGATCCTGATGCTCACACCACTCCCGTGCCGCCTTAGAAAAGCACAAAACACCCCCCGGTCACTGACATTTCTTCCTATAAAAGTCAGTCAGTTTGGGCGGCTACAACACAAGCATGTAGACTGGGTGGCTCAAACAGCAGAACTTTATTTCTCATAGTTCTAGAGGTTGCATGTCCAATATCAGGGTGCCCCCATGGCCAAGTTATGGTGTGGCCATCTTTCTGGTTTACAAATGGCCACTTTCCTGCTGTGTCCTCACGAGAGGGAATGAGAGAGAGGAAATCAGTACTCTCGTGTCTCCTCTTATAAAGGCACGAATCCCACCAAAGGGCACCACCCTCTTGACCTCATCTGATCCTAATCACCCCCCAAAGGCCCTGCTTCCAAACACCATCCCTTTGAGGGTTAGGGCTTCAACATGATTTGGGTGGGGGAGGAGGGCATATAAATCTTCAGCCGCAGCACATGACCTAAGTGACCGTGTGGGCTGGCATCACCTTGAAAGAGGCAGTTCTGAGCTGAGGAAGATTTTGTATACACAATCCAGTTCTGAACAGAGGGAAGTCAGTTTCTTTTTCTCAAGAGGTGGCCAAGGGTCAGGGCCCAAAGAGGAAGGCGTCTTGCTAAGAGGCTTTTGAGCAGTGGGGCAAGGAATGGAGGAGGAGCAGGGTGCTGGGCCCTGTCTCAATGAGGCCGGAGAGAGTGAGTTTAGTGAGCTCTCTGCCTTGCATGGAGTGCCTCTCATGCCTGTACCACCTGCCCATGCCCCGAACTCACCAGTTTCAACAGACATGACCATCTTCTTCCAGACACGGTACTGCAGGGAGTCTAGGTACTTGCAAACGTTGATCAGCATGCCAGGCTGCACAGGCTCTGGCTCCATGGTGCAGAAGAGGCTGGGGAAGGAGAATTGAGTCTGGTGGGCCAGGCCGGGGTCATGCATCATGGGCCTAACTGGGTCAGCTGGATTTAACACACAATAGGACTTCTTCCCTTGTCACAGGCCTAAATTCCTCACCACCTCACCCAGAACAAACCCAAAGGGGCTCTGATGAGAGATGAGCCAGGAGCCATCTTGGCAGCTCATACTGCTTCAAGATTCAGTATTAGGGCTCACCTTCCCCAGCTGAGATAAATATAGATAGGAGGTACTCAGACATGGGAGCCAGAAATTACACTCCCACATCTGCTCAAAGGATGTCTGAGTCAAAAGGGATCATCAAGGCCCCCTAGTCCAACAGTATGAAGATGCCATTGACCTTTGCTTAAACACCTACAGTGACGGGAACTCACTACTGCCCAAAGCACTCCCTCCCATCTTTGTACAGTTGTCTGAGACACAGTTCTTCTTTACTCATCCCTGTGTTCAACCATCAACATAAACCAGTATATGTCCAGAGGCTCTCGGAGGGAGGGTGCTGACCAAGAAACAAGCTTAAATGTTGGGACGATCTACTGAGAACTATGAGTCACGCTCAGGATGGCACTCTCTCTCTCTACCCAGTGGGTAACAACACTGTACCAGTGGGATGCCTTGAAAGAGGGGTCTGTATCCCTGGCCAGTTCCCATCACGCCCTCCATATTACACCCAGTTGGCTTTATTACATGCCTGGCCCTGGAGCCACTGGAGTTTGCACCCTAGGTATTTCTGCCTGCTCTTTCCCTCCCTTCAATCAACTTTGGCAACTTACCGGCGTTTTCGGCTCTTGTGTTTCTGAAAGAGAAAAAGTCAGACACAAACATAGACACAGAGAAAACATGTAAGTTTCTGACCTCAGAAGGAGCCATACATCCCATGTTCATGGATCAGAAGACTTAATAGCATTAAGATGGCCATAATCCCCAAACTGACCTAAAGATTCAATGCAATTTCTATCAAAATTTCAGAAACTGAAAAGCTGCTCTAAAATTCATATGAAAATTCAAGGGACCCAAAATAGCCAAAACAATCTTGGAAAAGAACAAAGCTGGTGGCTCACACTTCCCTAGTAAAAACTTAATAAAAGCAACAGTAAACAAGTTAGTGTGGTACTAACATAAGGACAGACATATGGACCAGTGGACACTGAAAATGTCCGTCACATTTACTGGCAATTGGTTATCTACAGGGTGCCAAGAACATTCAATGGGGAAAGAACGGTCTAAACAAATGGTGCTGGGACAACTGGATATCCACATGCAAAGAATGAACTTGGATTCCCTTACACCATATTAAAAAATTAACTCAAAATGGGTCAAAGACTTAAATGTAGAGATAAAACTAGAAAAATCATGATCTTGGCTTAGGCTACAGTTTCTCAGATATGACACCAAAAGCACAAAGTAGCAGCAAAAGAAAACAGTTAAATAGCACTCTATCAAAATGAAAAGTCTTTGTCCTTCAAAGATGTCATCAAGAAAGTGAAAAAATAACTCACAGAATGGAAGAAAATATTTATAAATTAGATAGCTGATAAAGGTCTAGTAGCCATAATATATAAAAAAAATCTTACAATTCAACAACAAAAAGGCAAACAGCCCAATTTTTAAAATGGCCAAAAGACCTGAATGTACATTTCTCCAAAGAAGATAGATACAAATGGCCAACAATTACATGAAAAGATGCTCAATGTCACTTTCCATCAGGGAAATGCAAATCAAAACCATACGGGAGCCCCAGCAGGTATAGCTCAGTTGGTTGAACATTGTCCCATGTATCCAAAGGTTGCTGGTTTGATTCCCAGTCAGGGCACAGTAGGGGGTATCCAAGAGGCAGCCGATGTCACATGGATTTTCTCTCTCTCTCTCTCTCTCTCTTTCTCTTTTTCCTTCTCTCTCTCTCTCACCAATAAAAACATATTAGGATACCAGGGGCTGCTGGTCTCAGGCTCCCACTGGTTCCTGAACATCTGGTCCCTAACACTGACAGGATGAGCTCCTCACCATGAGAAAAGAAATATCATCTTCCTTCATCTCCATCTGCAGCCGCTCAATCTCATGGGCTAGAGTCTCTGTGTCTTTCTTGAGCTGCTTCATCTTCTCCTCCACCAGATGCTGCTTCTGCCTCGCCTCCTCGGCCATGACATCCAGGATGGCCTGCTCCTCCCCTCTTAAGAACTCTCGAAGCTTTTCAAACTCCTGCCGGATTCTCCTTTCCAGCCAGGTAGCCTCCACCTGCAGCAGAGTGAGAAGGAAGCACAGAGAATCAGACTGTGGAGAGAACCTAAGTTGTCGGCTAGCCTAGTGACTCAGATTTTTAGCAAAGGAACTCAACTTTCAAAAGAAACCATATGCAGAACCCAAATGGATAAAATATAGATGAAGTTCCCTTAGCACAAATTTACAAGTTTAAATTTGAAATAAGTCAAACAGCATAATGAAGTTGTTTTTGATTAATTTTTTAAAAGCTGAAATTGCTGCTTATACATGACAACCATGGTCCTCTAACTTCCTCAATATGCAATATTCTGTATCTTGTTTAAGCTGCACAACAGCAAAAGAAATCCTGAGTCACAGAAAAGAATCGATGCAAATAGCAACTATTTTTTAAAAATTGCCTTCTAATCGTAGGATTTCAAATTTGTTCAATCACAAAAAAGCAGCAGGAAATATTTATTTTAAAATAGAATCATTGCCCTGGCTGGGTAATTTAGTTGCTTAGAGCATCATCCTGATATGCCAAGGTTGCAGGGTCAGGGCACATACAAGAACCAACCAATGAATGCATAAATAAGTGGAACAATAAATCGATGTTTCTCTCTCTCTCCCTCTCTTAAATCTACAAATAAACAAACAAACAAACGAAAACTAGAATCTATATTATAAAAGGCCTGTGACCATAATGCCATAACACCCAATGACCGACGGGGAATCACAGGGAACTGGATGCGTGGCGGCGGTGGCCAGAGTGCAGCAGCCCAGATCCTGGCTGGGTGCCTGGCAGTGGCCAGAGCAAAGCCGTCCAGGTCCCAGGCGCCTGGTGGCAGTGGCCAGAGAGAAGCAGCCTGGGTCCTGGGTGCCTGGTGGCCAAGCGGAGTGCGTGCAGCTGGGTGGGGTCGCATGATTTTGTGTGCTGGGCTTCTAAGTCATTAATAATATGCATACTTAATCATAACCACAAAAAGCTTTAAAAAAGTAATAAAGGTAAATACATATTTATTAAAATATACAAATTGTATAGTTCATGATGACTACTGGAAAAACACCTCAAAATGTGTGCTCTAGCAATGGAAGATTAGTAATCTATATCTTTGGATTGAAAACTCAATATATGTTTATAGCTCTGACAATCTGATGACAAAATGATTTACTGGAAAAATGAAAATGACCAAAAAAGAGTGAAAATGATTCATTGAAAAAGAAAAGATAAAGTAGAAAAAATATTTTCCCATATATAAATCTTCTAAAATAATAAAAGGGTATATGCTAATTAGACCAGATGTCTTCTAGATGTCATTCCAGAGGTCCTTCCTGATGAAGCCAGCTCGGGTCCTGGGTACCTGCCGGTGGCCAGAGGAGAGAAGCAGCCCAGGTCCTGGTGTTGGAGGGAAGCTGGTGCTGGCAGCCGGGGGAAGGAAGGCCTAATCTTGCATGAATTTTCGTGCATCAGGCCTCTAGTATTTACATAAGAATATATTATTTTTAATATTCAAAGTGCTCTTATGTGTCCACAAAGAGAAAAGATAAATACTCCAAGAAACACAAATGGCTGTTATACTTGTGATAGTATGTACAGACTTACTAGTAATCCAAGAAATGCAAAGGAAGAGAGATAGCCCTGTTGAAATATCGAGCTAAAAAGTCTGATAATGTATAGTGGAAGGGAGAGTGGAATCTGGGATGATTCTTATCACACAGGAAGATAAAAAACAGAGCAGGCAGGAAAAAAACAGCCAGAAGACTTGGCTCATTTAAGGAACAGGAAGAAGGCCAATGTGCCTGGAACAGAGAACACAGGCCAGCATGAGAGGAGATGAAGTTGAAGAGCAGGAAAGTGTTGGATGAGGGCCTTGGTGACGAGCCTGGATTATATTGTGTGTCACGGAAGCCACTGGACAATTATAAAGAGAGGAGTGACACGATCAATGCATTTTCTAAAAGAGCAGTCTACTCTGCAGAGAGTGGATTGCTGAAGAGAAGCGGAAGGAAATGCCCTAGCTGGTTTGCTCCGTGGTTAGAACATCAGCTCATAGACCGAAGGTTCTTGGGTTCAATTCTGGTCAAGGGCACATACCTTAGATGCAGGCTCGATCCCTGGCCCTGGATGGGGCACATGCGGGAGGCAACCAATTGATCGATGATTCTCTCTCTGTTTCTCCCCCTCCCTTCCCCTCTCTCTGAAAAATCAATGGGAAAAATATACTCAGGTGAGGATTAACAACAACAACGTAAAAGAGTGCAGGAAGCATGGGGCTCAGGTAGGAAGGCAAGTGAGAAAAAGACGGTGACATGGACTGGGACGATGGCAGTGGATCCAGAGTGAAGGATGGATGTGATCGTGATGTATTCTGGAGATAGAGGGGACAGAACTGCTGATGGAGGGGACATAGAGAGTGAGCGGGAAAGAGGAATAACTAATGAGCCCAGGTCATCACTGGCTTGAGTACTCAGGTAGATGGAGAAGTGTGCCACATGCTTAAGTTAGTCTGAAATCATGGTGCAGGTGCCTTTTAAGCCACTCCTGTGGCTACTGGCATGGCATGCACAGGTATTTAAAGAGGGCCTGGCAGTACAGCCATAATCAGTGTCTGAGAGCATGGCTGTGCTAGACCATCAGGGCTGGAGAAGGCCGACTCTGTGTCAACAGCCATGACCAGGGCCAGCCCACCTACCCCCAAGATGGCCTTAAGTAGCCCCACTGTCCCAGGTAGCCGGAGCACTCACTTACCTGATTGTGCTTGGCGATGGCCTCATAAGAGCGCCGCATGGCCCAGAAGGCCTTGGCTTTCTCCCGCAGCGAGTGCTCCATGTTCCTGCACTTGGCCTGGTGGGAAGAATGAGAGAGAGGCAAGGAGGTAGGTTAGGGGTGGAGGTTAGATTGGGAGGACAACGCATTTACAACTGGAGCTCCACTTCCACAAGGGTACAGCTCAGCCATAATTACTGAATCTACTCCGTCCACACACTGTAGGGAACAGCAGGAAGTCCAGCCCCGACCTTGAACCATGTTTACAGCAGAAAGGGTCCTCAGATATCCTCTAACTCGACTGTTGCTTCATTCATGCTTCAGGTACAGAGACAAGGCTGAGAAAATCAAGGGACCTATTTCCCCTCAAGTTGGTCACAGTACAGCAGAGAGGGGATGCATCCTGCTCAGGCCTAAAGCTGGTCCGGGCTCGGCCGTGAATCTGGAGCTGTGTTTAACTGTAAAGACAATGTGCCCACAGCTTCCCTTTGTGACTTTCTAAACTGGACTGGCCTGCAGTCACTAGTCAGCAGGTCCGATTACAGGGCTCATCCAGTTATCCCCATAGGCCCTTATTTAAACTGTCTCACACATCCCAACCTTATCCCAATATTCTAATTGTGCTTTGAGCATGTGAAATACTTTAATTAGCAGATTCAAATTCCTTTCTGCTTATTATGTTCTGTTTTTTAAACTTTAACCACTGCTCTGATCTCCTTGGACTTCTTGAGGCACTGGGACTAGTTTTAGGTTGAATTCTCACCCTCTGTATCCAGAGCCTAGCATTGTCTATTATCTTTTTCTCTCTACATTCTAAGAAAGAAAGCTTTTCAAGTTTTTTTTTTGTTTTGTTTTGAATCTTCACCTGAGGATATGTTTCCACAGATATGTTCCCTGCTGTTTACAGAGAGAAAGAAAAAAAGAAATATGGGGAGGGAGAGAAACATCGATGTGAGGACCATCGATTGGTTGCCTCCCATATGCACTCCAACTGGGGATTGAACATGCAACCTTTTGGTGTATAGGATCACATTCCAACCAACTGAGCCACCTGGCCGGGGCTCAAGTTTTTTCTTTGAAAAAACAAAAAATTCTAATAACATTAATTATAAATGACTACCATTTATTGAACATTTACTATTTGCCAGGGACTATGCTAATTACTTTATAAATTATGTCACTTAATCATTATATTCCTATTTGGTAAGTTATTATTATTAGCCCCATTTTAAAGATGAAAACAAGTGAAGCACAGAAAGGGAAAGTGATTAGTCCACGGGCACACAGCTAGTGTATGGCAGAGTAAGAATGTAAACCTAGACAGTGGTGGTAGGCAGCCACTAAGATGGCCCCAGTGATCCCTCACTCCTGTGAGATGTTTGTTGTTTTAAGCTATCAAATTTTGGGGTGATATATTATGCACCAATAGATAATAGAGATTTGTCTTCAAAAGCCTTATTCCCACCTGGACCTGATTTGGATGAGGAGATTCTGGATTTTGAGCTGATACTATAATGAGTTGAGACATATGGGGATCTTAAGAGGGGGTGAGTGTATTCTATATGTGGGAGGGATATGAATCAGTGGGGGCCAGAGGACAGAATGAAAGAGACAGGCTATAAAATGGCCCCAACGATCCCCACCTCTTGGTATTCATGTCCTGATAAAAACTCCTCCCTTGTGGACTAGAGCTAGTGATTTGCTTCTAACCAATCAAATATGGCAAAAAGTGATGAGATGTCACTTCTGAGATGAGATGACGATAAGGTTGTGTACACCTTCTCTCCCTCTCTTCCTTGATCTGGCCTATGGAGCAACCATGGGGCAAGGGACTGAGGTGGTCTCCAAACAACCCTTGAGGACCTGAAACCTGCCAGCAACCCACCCCAGAGGCCAAATGGGGGTCTTGGCCTACCGTAGCCTCTGCAACACCTTGACAGCAGCAGCATGAGACCCTGAGGCAGAGGCACTCAGCTCAATCATGCTCACATTTCTGACACACAGAAACCATAAGGTAATAGATACTTTGTTTTGTTTTAAGCCCCTATGTTTTGCAGTAATTTGTTACACAGCAACAGGTAACTACTTGCCTATCTGTCCTACTCCACAGCCCATTCTTTTAACTGCTATGCTACAGAAAACAAAATAATGACTGATTTCATTTTCTGCAGGTTTTGTTTTCTACTTATTCTGGACATTTTTATGTTCTTCTTGGGATATTTAATAGATTTTTAAAGTACTGGTTTTTTTTTTTATAGTATATCCCACTTAATGTCGTTTGACACACTAAGGTGGTATGTGTCCTCAATAGCAAAATAACATTAGTATAAGTCTCCCACACAGCCACTGAAATATCATCCTGTTTTATTATTATTATATTGTTACAAAATCATGCAATAAAGTCCAAGAGGACAATTCTAGGATTGTCCAAATAAGTATGAATGACAGAAGTGAAGCAACTGCCCACACACATTACCTAGTGTTGTGCTGGCCCCCAAACACAGCCAACCCTCTGGCCTTCAACCTTAACTTTTAGAGAGTTGTTGGACAATGAAGATAGATAAGAGGGGATGATAGTCCCTTGTCCTTCCCACACTTTTTTCTTTTTTTTTTTAAGTTTATAGTTTATTAATCCTCTCACGAAAAATGTGCATAAACATCACAGATAAAGTCACAGCAGAATCTTTACTTCTTCTTTTTGCCTTAGCAGTCCCCCTGACTTTCTTCATTCTATTCTTGCGTTCCTTTCTCTGTTTTCTTGAGGTCTTCTTCTTCTCATATAGGCCATGTCTTGCAAGTCTGTGTTTGGGTTCATTTTTCTTTGCGTAATCCAAAGAATCATAAATCATGCCAAAGCCAGTGGTCTTGCCACCACTAAAGTGAATTCTGAATCCAAACACAAAGATGACATCCAGTGTGGTCTTATACATTTTGGCTAGTTTTTCCCGAATTTCTGTCTTGGGTACTGTTGCCTTCCCAGGGTGAAGGACATCAATGACCATTGGCTTCCGCTGAGGTAGTCTGTTGGTCATGAACTTCCTGGTCTGGATGGTTACCGTGTCATTCATGATGAAGGTTTATTTTCAAGCAGCCAGGGAGGAAAAAACCCTTCCCACACTTTTCAATCACCTGGAGATTTCTGGTTTAAGGCAGTTGGTTATTATGATCAGCAGTTATTATGGAGCCTGTTACATTCCTACAAGGTAGGCCCTATATTCCTATTATGCAGAGAAAATAAGGCCCAGGGGAGCTAAGTAACATGTCAAAATTACACAGACTGTAGCAGAACCAGGAATTGTACTCAGAACTGTCCAATTCTACAGGCCATATTCTTAACCACAACACTATATACCCTATTTCAGTATTGTTTCCTTCTTTTCAAACCTTATAACTTATTTATAATTCCTGATTTACCCTACTAACTAGGATCTCCATTACAAAATTGAATAGAATTGGTCAAAATGAGCATTCCTGTCTTTAAAAAAAAAACCTCAAATAAGAAAGCTTTCAACGTTTCACCATTAAATATGGCATTTGTTATAAACTTTTTGTTAAGATACCCTTAATCAAGATTAAGGAACTTCCTTCCATCCCTTGTTCACTTTTTTTTTCTCCTTTTAATTCCAAAAGGATATTGAATTTTATCAAGCACATTTTTAATCAATTGATATATCATATTTAAGTAGCACAGAATTGAATTTTGGTTTCCTACTTAGTCTAACAACTTTGTCATTGAACTAGAATATTTAACATAATTATTGATATATCTGCATTTAAACTTACATTCTTGTTCTGTGCTATTTGCCCTGCTTGTTCAACATTTCTTTTTCTGTCTCTTTTTGCCTTTTTGAAAAATTTACTAAGCATTTTTATTCCACTCTTTTCCCTTCTCTGCATTTAGTGGTTAACCTAGAAAATACATTACAAGTATGAATTCAAATGAATCTAAACCATATACTTTTCATGTTTGCTTTTAATATTCTAGTTTTAACATTCTTGTATCACAACTGCATCCATCATTCAGGGACCCAATTACCTGCTTGTAGCCCAAGAAATGCCTGAATGAGCAGAAACTACAGGGTCACTAGTGAGGGCTCTGGTGAGAAGCCCATCAGGATTAATAGTTACCAATGGGTGGCTAAGTGGCCCATGACACAACTGGAATGTCACCCAGGCCCCAAACTGCAAAGAACAAATGATCTCTGATTTTGGCATCAAATTATAACATTCAATATTATTTAGTTATCAATACACAGAAAATATGAAGTTTTTATTTACACGACAGGATTCCCAGAATGTGATTATATAGCCTATATGGATATTTTAGAAATTACAATTTGATTCCTTATGCAGCAAATTTCAATGGCATATTTAATACCCCAAGGATTTTATAAAATTGTTTAACCCAAAATATCTGTTAACTCAGATGCTATAACAGAAAGTGGGAATGGTGAAGGTGCAGGTAAGAGAAAGAATAACTATGATTTCCCAAGATTGTCACAGGACCCTTACAAGTACTTATCGAAGTGCTAGGGCTGTCAGGTCCAACCCAAGTTTTCTGTCCTCTGAGGTCCTATATATGTTTCTGACTTACCGCTATCTGTTTCACTCAACTAACACATCGTAGCCTTGAAAACAACTCAGGCATATTCATTTCCTCCAGGAAGCCAGCTTAATCTCTTAGGACAGTTTAGATGTATCTCCGTGGGCTCTCACAGCTCCCTGATACATCTCTATCATCCCACTCACTACTCTGGATAATCACCTCACTCTCTGGGAAAGACTGCAGGCTTCCTGGAGGCAAGTCCTAACATCATGTCATCTCAAGCTACTAGAGTGGCATTCAATAAGCGTTTGCAGGAGTGAAGGCTTGCTCTGCAGGGGTAGAGACTGTTTTGCCTACTGCATATCCCCAGGTCTTAGCACAAAGTAGATGCTCATCTAACTATTTGCCTAGTCAATCAGTGCACTGAACACCCATGTTCTCTCCACTATGACACATCACCTCCTGGACCAGAAGTCAGAAAAACTGATCTGCACCCTTGTTTTTGTCACTAATCACTGGTGAGAACTTCTCTCTCTGTGGCTGTTAGGCTCTGCAGCTTCAAGATGAAGGTATGAAAGTTTCTATGGTCTCTCAAATTTTCCCATGAAGATGATAAGGGCAGTTTCCTCTGTTTATGTTTACTGGTCCATCACCAGGATTTCCGACCATCTGTCTCTAGTTCATGTCTTTTTTCCTATCTATTTCAAACATTTGATTTTAGGCGGATTGACGTAATAGCCAAGAGCTCTGGCATAGCACCTGGCCATCCAGGTTCAAATACCAGCTCCTCCACTTATTAGTGAGTGATCTTGAGCAAGTTTCTTAACTTCTCTGCGTCTCTGGCATCAAAGAATACTACCTAGCTCACAGAATGGCTGTAAGGATCCAACAAGTCAATCCACGCAAGTACTTATCAGAGTGCCCCAGGCATGTGCTGGCTCTTATTACTATTAAGTGCCACGAAGTGCCAGGTAACTTACCTCTCTTCCTGGTTATTTTCCAGGTTTCTTTATTAACTGAGATATAATTGATATATAAAATTATATTAGTTTCAGTTATACAACATAATGTTTTGATATTTGAATATATTACAAATGATCTCCTCTATAAGTCTAGTTAACATCTATCACTATACACAGTCATAAAATGTTCTTGTGATGAAGACTTTTAAGATTTACTCTCTTAGCAACTTCCAAATATGCAGTATAGTTTTATTAATAATAGTTACCATGATGTACATTACATTCTATGACTTATTTATTTTAGAACTGGAAGTTTATACCTTTGGGCCACCTTCACCCATTTCGCTTACCCCCTTCCAGGCTTCTTATCCTAAATGGGTAATACAAATGCATCTGAGACCACAGATCCCTTTCTTATCCAACTCCAACCTAGTCTCCCCATTCTTCCTCTCCCATGGTTTTCAGCCCTAAGAAGTAGGTGTCTACTATGCACCTAGTGCTGGGGGCCCTGTACCTCGGGAGCCTTCATGAGCAGTGTTCAGTAAGACCCCATTCTACCTGTGGGAACATGCCTCACCAGTAGGAAATGAACATCCTGCAGTGTCACTTGGATCTGTTAAGCCTGGCCCATGAGGATTGGAGATGTGAGATGGGGGTGAATATCAGTAGTTAGTAAACAAGGGGAAAGAACTGGAAGGGTAAGACTTAAGAAGTGGTTGGCCTGGCCGGTATACTCAGTGGTTGAACGTTGATTCATGAACTAAGACAGTGGTCGGCAAACTCATTAGTCAACAGAGCCTAATATTAACAGTACAACGATTGAAATTTCTTTTGAGAGCCAAATTTTTTAAACTTAAACTTCTTCTAACGCCACTTCTTCAAAATAGACTCTCTCAGGCCATGGTATTTTGTGGAAGAGCCACACTCAAGGGGCCAAAGAGCCGTATGTGGCTCGTGAGCCGCAGTTTGCTGACCAGTGAACTAAGAGGTCACAGGATTGATTCCCAGTCAGGACACATACCCAGGTTTCAGGCTCCATCCCAGATAGGGGGCATACAGGAGGCAGTAAATTGACGTTTTTCTCTCATTAATGTTTCTATCTCTCTATCCCATCTCTTTAAAATAAAGACATATTAAAAAAAAAAAGTGCCTGGAATACTCCCAGGTCAGATTGATTCTAAGAAGGTAACTTGGAAGAGAAAGGGGAGAGGGGTAGAAAAAGGCTGGAGGATAGAGGATGGCCATCAGGTCAGTCCCATGGGATGGATATGAAAGGGGTCTTGACAAGGCAGTTCAGACGCCTGGGACTTGGTGCAGGCTCAGGTCAGGTTTGCTTTGGAGACGCAAACCAGAGTGAAGGCTAGACTGGGGAGTCAGGAGGCCTGAGTTGTAATCCTAGGTGTTCTATATTCAACCCCCGTGACTGGCATGAGTCACTGTATTTCTCCAAGTTTCCGTTTTCTCATTAGTCAAATATAATCATCTCCTTATAGTCCCTGTGGCTCTGGGTCTAAGTATTTGGAGGATTTGCAGTTTTCCATGAGTGTTTTAAATTAGTGTTTCACTTAGTGACAACCTAAAAAAAAAAAACCCAAGGTAAGCCTATTGTGAATCATTTCATAAACTGAGCTGACGCACACTTTCGGTTCCTATTAACTTCAGTGCCAGTATTTGTATTTTCTTAACAACTTTCTTGACACCAGGCTATACTCTTACAATGTCTTGGTTTAATAAAGAACAGAAATACACTTCACAGGTGAAGGTTATGTTAAACCCAAACAAGGACAGTTATATCTCAGGAAAAATTTCATTCTGCAAACAGGAAAGATTTGGTTGGTGAATCAAGTCATCATTTTGAAAAGGGAAAAGGGGCTTTACAGCCACCCAGAAACAGCATTTTAGTTCTAACAAAATAAAACCATGTAATTAATATTTTAACTAGGATTGTATTGAATTTAGTTTTATTTGTACTTAATCTGTAAATTTCTTTTGGTTTTTATTATTTCTATGTGGTATAAGCAAGAGGAATTCACACTAGTTTTGTGCTTGTATGTAAGGAATGATAATTTAAGACATACTGTTGGAATATTTGTTCCTTTAATAAGAACGTGTGTAGCCCTAGTTGGTTTGGCTCAGTGGATAAAACGTTCAGTCTCCCGGGTTCGATTCTGGTCAAGGGCATATGCCTGGTTTCTGGGCTTGATCCCCAGTAGGGGGCGTGTAGGAGGCAGCCAATCAATGATTCTCATCATTGATGTTTCTCTCTCTCTCTCTAGCTCCCTCTCCCTTCCTCTCAAATCAATAAAAATATAAATTTTTTTAAAAAGGTGTACAAACACTAGAGGATTTCCTACGGTCCCCTCAAGATCCAACACACACTTCAAAGCTCTGGTTTAAACATTGTCACATTCTGAAAGCTCATCAATCCTTTCCTCAGAAACTGTTCCCCATGCCCATCAGATAAGAGCAGGCCTCCTTGCAACATCGGCCCACACATCCTATTGTCCTGCACAGGAATGTCACAGTCTGATACTATACTTGATCTTAGCCAAAAGGCCTAGAAGAAGCGATAGGAATGTCACAATCTGAAACCATGTAACTGTTAGTGTGATTATTCAGTCATGCTTATCAGACTCCAAGAAGGCAGGGGTTGGGACTGCCTGCCCTGTCTTCTAGTGGACATACTGTGCCTGGACATAGTAGGTACTCAATCAGCCCACTGAGACTCTAAATTCCCACACATACAGTCACCTGCCTTCACAGCTCCTGGAACAGAGGACCAGGGGGGAAAGTTTTATCCTGAGACCAGAGAAGCTTTTCTGAAAACCCATGACCTATGTAAGGGCTGAACAAGGCCCAGGAAAACTTCATAAATCCGCTCTGTGACTTTGTCAGGCTACTTAACTTGTCTGAGACTCAGTGTCTCTGTCTCTAAAAAGAGATAGTACCTACCTGTACAAGCTGAAGAATGGTTTCCCCAAAAGTTGCCAATCCTACTCCTGGAACCTGTGAGTATGTTACCTTATATGGCAAAAGGGACTGTATAGATGTGACTAAATTACAGATTTTAAGATGGGGTGATTATCCTGAACTCTCTGCGTGGGCCCCATATAATTACAAGGGTCTTTATTAGATGGACGTAGCAGAGTTAGTTAGGAAGGTAATGGGACAAGAATCAGGAGTTGGAATGATGTGCTTTAAAGATGAAGGAGGGGCCTCTAAAAGCTGGACAAGGCAGGGAAATAAATCCTCTCCTTGCCTCCACAAGGCATGCAGTCCTGCCAATACCATGACTTTAGCATTTCTGACCTCTAGTCTTATAAGATAATAAGTCTGCGCGGTGTTAAACACATTTGTGGCAATTTATTACAGCAGCAACAGGATATTAATATACAACCTCATAGGGTTTTGTGAGGATTAAGATTGTTGACAGGTAAACACTTAAGAGCACCTGGCACACAGTAAGTGCTCAAAATGTTGGCTGATATGAATTTTGCTGAATTCTTCATATAGGTGTCAAAATGATCTTCCTAAAGCACACATTTCATCACCAAATCCCTATGTAAAAGCTTTTGGGTGCCCGTAGCACACAATTGAAAGACCCCCTCGTGCCAGACCTCTCCAGCCTTCCCATACTGCTCCCTGACAACCACCACCCATCCACTTCAATCATCCAGAACTACAATTTGTCTATTACTGTCTGTCTGCCCCCACTGCAAACAGACTCCATGGGGCGAGATCTCTGCCTTAGTGAACTCCGCAGCATCAACACCTGGAAGAGGCCCTGGAATACAACAGGCCCTTGGTACACAGTTGTCTAAGACACAAATGAGCTCCACCCTGCATAAGGCTGAGCACACTTAGCTAGCACACTCCTCAGATCTTTCAGGACTAGACTCCCTACCCCCTCAGACATTGCCCTGAGTGCCCATGGATCTGACAGCATCCTCCCTCTGCTTAAAACCCTCAAGCTGCTCCCTATAGTCTTTAGGATAAACGCCAAGGCTCAGGATCTCCTGGTTCCTTCTGTATCTCCATCCTCATTCTAATTACTCTATAATGCTTTCAGTCTTGGAAAGGAAGGACTCCTTACACATTGCTGCTGCCCCTCCCTTACCCTCTTCACCTGGCTAACACTTCCTTATTTCTTCTGGTCTCTGCTTGAAGCTCCTAGAAGATACAAATTATTTATCTCATGTCCTGTATTGTCCCCAGGGCCTAGCAATACAAGGCATATGCTGAATAAATAGAAAGTTGTCATTAGATCATATCTACTTCCTGATGTCTGGCTCATTGATCTCGAATCTGGCTTAGTCCAGACCTAGGGGTTTTACCTTGGTACCTTTTGCCTTGACCCCTGACCCTCTTCCTCATCTGTACCTCTGCCAGCCCCATAGTGATTACTCATGACTTGATCCTCTACCTTCACCCCAGCCCCAGATTGCTCAGCACTTACTTTAGCTGAACCAAATCAGGACCTGGCACCTATGCCCGTGGAAATGGGAAAAACACTGCTGTTAAACAAATAAGGGAGCAGCCAGCCACATTAGTGTTCAATGCATACTGATGACATTCTCCTTCACTTGAACTTTGTCAAAATGTGTATGAAACTTTACATATTTCAATGTTTAATAATCAACTTTTGATATTTCTTAAGGAAGTCATTAAAACCAACTAATTAAAAGTGTCTGTAAATCAGGCAGAAGGGGGTTCTTGCAGCACCTCCTTTTCAATACATTCAGCTTCCTACCACCTAACTGGTATTCTTTCCAAACTGTGGGTATAACTCATGTATTTATAGGTGATGAAATAAATTCGAATTTCACACCGTGCACAAATTTTTTAAATAAAACAATAAACAAAAATACAACATAAAATGCCAGCATACAATGATCATTTTCACAGAACTTTTGTTTCAACTGATACATGCATGAGTATTCTGGGTCATAATGGAGAAACTATTTCTCACTATGGGCTTATGTAAAAAAAACAAAACTGGAAAACTCCTGAGTTGGCTAATCCTTATTTTCTGGTCATTTTTCCTTTCGACACCAAAATATTCCCCATGCTACTTTTGCCCTGTAAGTTGCTCCTGTATTTATAGCCACTGGCACTCTAGGCATCGGGATGCTGATCCAGAATAAGCCAGCTGGCCAGGGCCAGAGGCCTCCCCACAGCTACACAATAGATGGGCCAGCTGGGGGAGCAGGTGACCAATATTGAGGTTCTCAAAGCTCCATATCCATGGCCAGGCCTTGGGCTCCTGCACCTCTAACCTGGAATATTTGTTCCTTTAAGGTTTCCTGAGCTTTATCCACATCTGTGCTTCTCAAAGAGGCATGGACCACACCCCGCTGGCAGAAAGGGTGCAGAGCCTAATACGTGGGTTGGGGCTGTCTTGAGAACCTCATGTAAGCCCAGTCCATACCGTTCCTGTTTGCCTCCTCCCATCTCAGGGCCCCTTGGACCGGCTTTGATGAGGGGTGGGGGGATGGGGGAGGGAGGGTAAAAGACAGCCTCCAGCCCAGCCGGTGTGCTCAGTGGTTGAGCCCAGGCCTAGGAATCAGGAAGCCACCAATAGATCCCCGCTCAGGGCACAGGCCGGGTTGTGGGCTTGATCCCCAGTAGGGGGCTTGAAGATGGCAGCCTATCCACGATTCTCATCATTGATGTTTCTGGCTCTCCCTCACCCTTCCTCTCCGAAATCAATAAAAAATATATTTTAAAAATGGCGCCTCTAGAGGTTACCAGAGTCATCCAGGAGTGGGTCCCGAGGCAACAGCAGCAAGCTGGCTGCAGCATGAGGGGCGGGCCGGACACACTCAGCCCTGGCAGGCTGTGGTGGCGGGAGCAGCGGGGTCTGGGGCGCTGGGTTCCAGCCCCGCCGCAGCTACCCCCCTCGCACAGCCGCGCTTACCCGAAAGTCGTGGGCAGTGTCCTTCACGGCCTGCACGCGGTGTCCCAGGTGCCGGGGGTCGGCCTGGCACGAGCAGCACAGCAGCTCCTTGTCCTCGATGCAGAAGAGGGTGAGCTGGCCGCGGTGCGTGCGGCAGAAGCGCGGGGAGCGGTGGCCTGCATAGCGCCCGCCCTCGCCATCCTCGCGCAGCAGCTTCTCCACCAGGTTGTTGAGGGTGTGGTTGGTGCGCAGGTCGGCGGGCACCACCCGGTCCTTGCACACTGGGCAGGTGGGCGTCGTCTGCACCTCCCAGCAGCGGGTCACGCACTCGCGGCAGAAGTTGTGGCCGCAGCGCAGCGTCACGGCATCCCGGAAGGGGTCGTAGCAGACGGCGCAAAGCAGCTCCTCCTTGATGGAGCGGGAGAGCGTGGGGGAGAGCGAGGCTTCTGACTCCATGGCACCCGCAGCACCTCGGGTGCCCGCAGCTTCCGCCGCCGCTCCTCAGCCCCTCCGCTGCTCCGGGGACTTCTGGCGAGCTCGGCCCAGCCCTTTCCCTCCAAGCGCTGAATGACAGCGGCGCGGGCCAATCATGAGGGACATGCCGGAGGCCCCGCCCCACTTCCGGTCAGGGCGGAAAACCATGGAGGAGCTCGGCGGGGCTCATCTGTGCCAATGACGCTGCCAGTACCCGGGGAGGTACCTGGGTTGAGCGAGGAGGAAACTCCCCAGCGGCGCTGTAGGTATGCCGTGCCACTGGAAACCTGCTTCCTGTTTGAGATGGGAAATGAAGTCTATAAGCCCCTTCTTTAACCAGTCCCCAGAGGGCAGCCTGGCCCCTCAGGCCCGCGAGGTAGGAAAAGCCAGAGCCCCCCACTTCCTGATTTGGAGGCAGTCTCTCCCCTCGCCCGCCACCCCCCAGTTAATCCAAGCCCTCACATGAGTATATTTTACCCCATTGATTAAAAAAAATCAATAAATTTTACTGATTTCAGAGAGAGGAAGGGAGGGGAAGATAGAAACATCAATGATGAGAGTCTTGGGTCGGCTGCCTCCTTCCTGCATGGCCCCTACTAGGGATCGAGCCCCCAAACTGGCCGTGTACCCAATCACTGAGCTAGGCGGCCAGGCTTTTTTATTTTTATTTTTTTTATAAAGAGAGTGTGGAAGAGAGGGGGTGAGACAAGAGAGAAACATCCATGTGTCTGTGGTTGGTTGCTTCTCACACACACCTGACCAGGGCTTGGGCATTGAGCCTGCAACCCAGGTCCTTGCCCCAGGATGGGAAGTGAACCCTTCAATAGGCGGGCAGACACTGAGCCAAACCGGCTAGGTGAGTCTGGTCTTCACAGCGTGGCTAGTGTTTTCACTATTTAGGATTTTATCGATCTGTGCCCACTCTAGCATTAGTTGTTTAGTTAATATTACACACACACACACCCCCTCCCAGAAGTAAAGTAAGTCACCTAACACCCGGGGTAAAATCTCTTTTCTCTCCTTGAGATGTTAGGATTAAAGTGAAATACGTATGGAATGTGCTCATGACATTAGGCAGGTACCCTTTAAACAAAGAGCAGTGACTTCTGCAAAGTTAGCTCTGGGAACCAGAATCCAGAGCCTGAGTCTCTCCACCTCCCTGTTCCTGCCTCAGTTGGATCACTTCACAGCCTTCAGGCATGTGGATGAAAAGGGGCCCCATGCTAGCCTGACTAACTCAGGAAAGGCCTGTGTGGCAGCCTTACAAATTCAGAAACCTAAAGTAACCACAAAGGATGGTCTTGAAATTTTTTTTAAATTAAATCTTTATTATTCAGATTATTACATTTGTTTCTCTTTTTTCCCCTCCATAGCACCCCTCCACCCAGCTCCCACCCTTCCCTCTGCCCTTACCTCCCTCCCATTGATCTCATCCATAGGTGTATGATTTTTGTCCAGTCTCTCCCTGTACACCCCTCACCCCTTCCCCCCTGAGAATTATCAGTCCACTCCCTTTCTGTGCTCCTGATTCTATTATATTCACCAGTTTATTCTGTTGAGCAAATTTTTAATTCACTTAATTTTTAGATTCACTTGTTGATAGATATGTATTTGTTGTTCATAATTTTTTGGCTTTTACCTTTTTCTTCTTCCTCTTCTAAAAGAGTACCTTTCAGCATTTCATATAATACTGCTTTGGAGTTGATGAACTCCTTTAGCTTTTTCTTCTCTGTGAAGCTCTTTATCTGCCTTTCAATTCTGAATGATAGCTTTGCTGGATAGATTATTCTTGGTTGTAGGTTCTTGCTATTCATCACTTTGAATATTTCTTGCCACTCCCGTCTGGCCTGCATCGTTTCTGTTGAGAAATCAGCTGACAGTCGTATGGGTGCTCCCTTGTAAGTAATGAACTGTTTTTCTCTTGCTGCTTTTAATATTCTCTCTTTGTCTTTTGCTCTTGGTATTTTAATTATGATGTGTCTTGGTGTGATCCTCTTTGGATTCCTTTTATATGGGGTTCTGTGTGCTTCCTGGACTTGTAAGTCTATTTCTTTTACCAGATGTGGGAAGTTTTCAGTCATTATTTCTTTAAATAGGTTTTCAGTATCTTGCTCTCTCTCTTCTTCTGGCACTCCCACAATTCTGATGTTGGTATACTTGAAGCTGTCCCAGAAGCTCCTTACATTATCTTCATATTTTTGGATTCTTTTCTCTTCTTGCTTTTCCAGTTGAATGTTTTCTGTTTCTTTATATTTCAAATTTTTGACTTGATTCTTGCCTTCCTCTAGTCTGCTGTTAGGACTCTATAATATTTTTTATTTCAGTCAGTGTCTCTAGTTGGTCCTTTTTAATCTCCTCTAGGCTCTTGCTAATTTTATCCAGCTTTTCTAGCATATTCTTGAAAAACCTTATAAGCGTGGTTTTGAACTCTCTATCCAGTCGTTTTTTTCCCCTCCATTTCTTTTGTTTGTGATCCCTTCCCTTGTCTCGGCATTTTCACTATGCCAGGAGAACTGTGTTGGATTCAGCCTTATGATACCAGACTTGCAAAACCGAAGAAGCCTCTGTTGAGCTTGGGAGGGGTGGAGTCTCAGGGCTTAAGGGACAATCTTGCCTTCCAGTCGGCCCCACCCGCCATGGCCCCTGAGTCTCACATGACTGGGTAATCGCTGGTCACGCAGACCCGCATTGCCTCTAGACCGCTGCCTTTCCGGCTCCAGGACCACACGAGTCTAGGTCCCCAGGGTTTCACCCGAAACTGGGGCTCAGTGGAGTCAGAAGTGGCACAGTTGGGAGGGTCTGTCTCCCGCCCACTCACGAAAGCCAGCGGCACAATCAGCAGTCGGTCCTCTGTGCGAAGTGCCATGTGCGCCACCAGCCCTCTGATCTTTTGTGACTCCCCTAAATTTCCGTGCACCTCTCCCTTTTCACAGACCAAACTCCCCCCATATGAGTTTCGGCTGGATTTGGGGTTTAGTGTTGTAAGATAAGGGGTTCAATGCCTTTGAGAGTCTCCGTTTCCCTCCCGCCAGAGAAAGCCAGCCAGGTACTCAGGCACCCGCTCTCTCAGTGCGCACGTCTCCGTACCTCAGCTTTTTGCAGCTCCTCTGGGTCTCTGTGAGCCCCTCTCTTTCCTTCTAGCTGTAGAACTTCCACTCAGCCAGCTTTCCTGTGGTTCTGGATGATGTCTGTTATTTCTTTTAGTTGTAGTTTTGAAATTGTTGTGCGAGGCAGCAGTGTAGGTGTTTACCTATGCCACCATCTTGGATCTCGGTCTTGAAATTTAAAAGCAGTTTAGCCCTAACTGGTTTGGCTCAGTGGATAGAGCATTGGCCCGAGGAATGAAGGGTCCCCAGGTTCGATTCCAGTCAAGGGCATGTACCTTGATTTCAGGCTTGATCCCCAGTAGGGGGTGTGCAGAAGGCGATGATCAGTGTTTCTCTGTCATCAATGTTTCTATCCTTCTCTCTTCTGCTCTGTAAAAAAATCAATAATTACAGATATGTATATTTTTAAAAAGAATCCTCCACTTAAAAAAAATAATTTATAATGGGTAGTCATGTCCTAGGCTGGTATCTTCCCTGACAAAGATCAACTTTGATCATATATATATATATATATATATTTTTTTTTTAATTTATTTTTTACAGAGAGGAAGGGAGAGGGATAGAGAGTCAGAAACATCAATGAGAGAGAGACATCGATCAGCTGCCTTCTGCATGCCCCACACTGGAGGTGTGCCCGAAACCAAGGTACATGTCCCTGACCGGAATCGAACCTGGGACCCTTCAGTCCGCAGGCTGACACTTTATCCACTGAGCCAAATCGGTTTCCGCCAACTTTGATCTTAACAGGGTCTATTGTCTTTTTACATCTATGATAACATACCTTTGGAATGTCAGGGTAACTAGTAGCTTCCATTTTTTCAGGACCCCTTAGGGTACAACCAGTGTGCCAGGGGAGAGACCACAAATTCCCACATTGTTATTGTTCAGGTGTTAATTGCTGACTGTTAACTATCCTGTACCCACCTATGTAAAAGAAGCATGTGTCTACCATTTTACTTTTTATCCAATTCCAGAGGTTTCCCCACTTCCCTTTCTCCCACCTCCCTAATCTATCACCAATGGATTTCATGTAAACCCACTTATGTCTCGTTCAACTAGGTGAAAAACCGCCATTCTCTGGAGCATTATCTCAATGTGTTGAGGGTCTGCTTCCTGGCAGTGTTGACAGTTTGGCTCAAATAAACTCACAAAAATTCTTTACAGGTTAGAACGTTTCTTATTTTAACACATAGGATTCCTTTCCCTTGACACACCCATTCCTGGTTTCTGTTGGAAGACAGTTCCTACATATCTTTTTTATTTTTATTGATTTCAGAGAGGAAAGGAGAGAGAGAGAAACAATGATGAGGGAGAATCATTGATCGGCTGCCTCCTGCACACCCTACAGTGGGGATTGAGCCTGAAACCCGGGTAAGTTATAGTTCCTGGTTCAAATGCTAACCTTAATGGCAATCTCCAAGAAGGCTACAACTCCTTGGAAAAACTTGACTTTTCTAGTCTCTTTCTTTCATTGTGTTCTCTTATCTGTGTGTCCCAGTTGCTCTGTGAATTTGTCTGTTTTGCTATCTATGTGTTTCATTCTGTTCTTAAAGGATTTTCCTTGTTTGTCTTATTGCTTTTCTCCCTTAAACTTTGAGTGGGTAAAGAGTAGAAATTAATTGTATCTCTTTTTTAAAAAAGTAGAATACAAAGAGTAATGTTAAACCAGTAACATTCCCTTTCTAAGAATCCGGAAAGGACTTGGTTCTAGTCCAAGCTCCTCTACCACTAGCTAGGAAAGCGATTTGCAACCTTTTTTATCTCATGGCACACATAGACTAATTACTAAAATTCTGTGGCACACCAGAAAATATATCATTTTTTGCTGATCTGATACATAAATAGGTATAATTTTGATTTGTTTGCACCGAACAGCAATTGTTGTGTTGGCTGTTATAATTTTTTAATTTGATAGTCTAAGGGAAAAGAAGTCAGTGCCCTTGACTAAATAAGCAAATGTGTTTTAAAAATTCTTGCAGCATACCAGCGTGCCTCTTGCAACATACCAATATTGAAAATTGCTGAGCTAGGGGCATGACCTGATCATAGTATTCCACTTTTCTGACTTCCCTCAACTATAAAAGAAAAGGCTGAACTAAATGCCTTCAACTCAAGATACTTTGAACTTTTTTTTTATCCTCTGCATAATTTCAGTAAAGAGGGCGACTAAGGTGTCCCCAAAGCCTGGGAAGGAGAAATCTTGGTGACTATAACCAATTTGTTACCAACTTCTGTTTCTTTCTTCAGTAGAATGGATCTTCATCAGAGGACTCTAAAGTTCAGCCAACCCATTGCAAAAGTCTAGTGGCAGTTTTCACTGTCTCTAATTTGCCCCATCTCACCCTAGGCATCCTTGCTGGGCACTACCACATTTCCAACCTCCCTGTCATCATCATGTAAATTTATGTAAGGGATGACAACTATTTTTTAAATGTTGTGCCAGAAAAAAAAAGTTCCTCAGTGCAGAACCCCTCCCCACCCCATTAAAGCAGTTGCTTGCAAAGTGATTGCAAATAAAGGCAGAGATTATTAGATAGATAAAAGCAAGCCCCAACTATATGCTGTATAAAAGGAACCCACTTTAAATATAAGCCCACAAGTTAAAAATAAAAGAGAGATAAAGATATACCATGCTAATAGGGATCAAAGAAAGCTGGGGTGGATGTGTTAATATCAGACAAAGCCAACTTCATACAAAATAATCTTGTAGAGATAAGGAGGATGGCTGCTGAATGCAACTGTTTCAGAGCTGGCAATAGCAAGAACCATTTCTAGAAATAGGCAACCACAGTGCAGACATAATTGAGTTTGTTTAGTAAGTGACTGAGGAAATCACTAGATGTGGGACACAGAGATGACTTGGACCTTCTCTGAGGCCTAAATGATGTAAATAGGAGAGTGGGGCTCTGAGTTGGTTTGAATATTGCAGGGAGAATTTCCATAAGAAGTAGTGCTAATGCAAGAGACCAGGGAAACATGAGGGTAGTAAATAGCCTGCTGCTGGGTCAGATTTGACAGCAGATTTACACTGAGTGGCCAGATTATTACTATCTCTGAACACATAATCTGGCCACTCAATATATATTCAGTGTGTGTGTGTGTGTGTGTGTGTGTGTGTATTTTTTTAGAAGCCTGGTCTGGTGCATGAATTCGTGCATGGGTGGGGGTCTGGCCAGCCTGGCCAGGGGGAGGGGACATGGGCAGTTGGCTGGCTTGCCTCCTGATCAAACTCCTGGTCGAGGGGACAATTTGCCTATTTGCCTATTAGCCTTTTATTATTTAGGATATACACTGAGTGGCCAGATTATTATGGGTTCAGAGATCATAATAATCTGGTCACTCAGTGTATTTGATCCACATACTTACCCCTGCTGTGTATCACTTATGATCTTCTAAGTTGCAACTTTTTTTTTTTGTATGGCACAGAGTACCACAAATTTAATGATCGAATGGTGAAAAATGTGCACTAAAGGTTGATGCCTGGAATAGGGGTGCACTCACAACCTGAGGGCATAAACACAGGTACCAAGAGACAAATGTCTCTCCTGTGAGTCAGCCTGCCTGGATGATCCTGGGCCTCCTCTGGGAGGGGGAGTATCAATACTGATAGCACAAGGCCACAGAACCCTGTAATGGTGATTCACATACAGTACTTGACTTCTCTATCAAGATGATTCAGTTGAGTATGTATGGAGGATGGTACCTGGTGCCAGAGGAGGCCCTGAAGCTGCAACTTTCAAAGTGCAATTCAAAATGATCAATAATGGGATGAATTGTCTCCCATAACAGAAAGTCTGAGGCAAGAAGGCTATGTTCAACCCAATGACCCCAAATTCTTTGCATCCTTCTGATCTGCCTATGGCTGCCTTTTGGTTGAAAAAGTATTGCAGCAATTCCAGGTGTCTTAACCTGACATGAACCAATGTCCAAAAATGGAACAGGGCTGTTTCTCCCTAGTATGTCTCATTTCAGAGCCAAGAAACCTTTTTTGAAAACCTCCAGAAGACTTTCCCTCACACCTTATTGGTCAGAAATTGGTCACATGCCCACCTCTAAGTTCAGCCCTGGCAAAAGGAATGAGACCAGTATGATTGACTTGAGCCAATTAGGATGGTCGCTGAGATACACTTGGGGCTTGGCTATTAGGAAAGGGTTCAATCCCATTAGGTAGGCAACTACACCTTGAGTCCAGTTGCTAACATTAGCAAATTGGGAGATTTCACATAAAAGGTCTGATTTCCACCTTTGCTTTTTCTTTCCTTAAAAGTTTTCGCCGAAACCGGTTTGGATCAGTGGATAGAGTGTCAGTCTGTGGACTGAAAGGTCCCAGGTTTGATTCCAGTCAAGGGCATGTACCTTGGTTGCAGGCACATCCCCAGTGTGCAGGAGACAGCTGATCAATGTCTCTCTCTCTCATCAATGTTTCTAACTCTCTATCTTCTCCCTTCCTCTCTGTAAAAAATCAATAAAATATATTTTAAAAAAAGTTTTCAATTGTGCTAAAATAAATAGGTTATAAAATTTACCATTCTGAACATTTTTAAGGGTACAATTCAGTAGTGTTAACTATATTCCCATTGTTGTGCAACCAATCCTTCAAACTTTTCATCTTGCAAAACCGAAACTCTACCCATTACACAAATCCCTTCTCCCTCCTTCCCCCATCTCCTGGCAACCATCAGTCTACTTTTTGTTTCTATAAGTCTGACCACTTCATATACTTCACATAAGTGGAATCTTACAGTATTTGCCTTTTTATGACTGGTTTATTTCACTTAGCAGAATGTCTTCAAAGTTTATCCATGTAGTAGCATGTGTTAGAATTTCTTCCACCCCTTTTTAAAAAATCCTTACTCGAGGAGTGAGGACATTTTTTCTATTGATTTTTAGAGCGAGTGAAAGGGAATGGGGGAGAGAGCGAAACACTGAAGTGAGAGAGATACATCCATTGGTTGCCTGCCACACTTACCAATGTGGGTCAGAGATTAAACCCAAGACCCTCCTAGTGCGCAGGCTGACACTCTAACCATTGAGCCATGCTGGACAGGGCTTTCCTTCCCTTTTTAAAGCTGAATAATAAACATTGTATGTATATACCATATTTTTGTTTATCCATTCACCTTTCAATGGGCTGCTCCCACCTCTTGGCTCTAGTGAATAATGCTGCTATGAACATGGGTATACAACAATCTCTTGAAGAGCCTATTTTCAATTCTTTTGCATATATATTCAGAAGTGAACTCTTCGTTTCATATGGTAATTCTATTTTTACTTTTATGAGGAACTACCATACTATTTTGCAGAGTAGTTGCACCATTTTACATCCCCACCCACAATGCGCAAGGGGTTACAGTTTCTTCACACTGTGACCAGCACTTGTTATTCTCTACTAGTATTTCTTTCTATAATAGTGAACTCATATGGTACTTGTCTTTCTCAGACTGGCTCGAGTTTCGCCTGCTGCCAGACAATCCAGTTTCTCCCCAAATTAGTCTGAGTTCCCAGAAACTCGCCCGGAACTGGAGTTCAGCACAGTTGGGAGCTTCCGTTTCCCTCCCGCTTTAGAAAGTAATCGCACACTCAGCCACCCATGCACTCAGCCACCTGTCCTCTCCACTCGGTTGCGCATCTTCGTTCCTCAGCCTTTTGCAGCTCCTCTGATTCTCAATGTGCTTTCCTCTTTCCTTCTAGTTGTAGAATTTCTACTCAGCCAGCTTTCCTGTGGTTCTGGATGGTATCTTTTTGTCTTTTAGTTGTAGTTTTGATATTGTTGTGCGAGGCAGCAGTTTAAGTGTTTACCAGTGCCGCCATCTTGATTTCTCCCATTTCAGATTTCTTTAGATAAATTTCCAGAAGTTGAATCGCAGGGTCATATGGCATTTGCATTTTAAAGTTTTTGAGGTAACTCCATATTGCTTTCCACTGTGGCTGCACTAATTTGCATTCCCACCAACAGTACATGAGGAGTCCCCTTTTTCCACATCCTTATCAACATTTGTTGATTGTTGATTTATTGGTGATAGCCATTCTGGTGGTTTTAATTTGCATTTCACTGATGATTAGTGACATTAAACATCTTTTTACATTTCTATTGGTCATCTGTATGTCCTCTTTGGAGAAGTGTCTATTTAGGCCCTTTGCCCATTTTTTAAAAATTGGATAAGTTTCTAAAATTTGTTTAAAAAAAACGAGAGAGAGATGGGGGTAAGGGAGAAACAGATCTATTTGTTCTTGCACTTATTTATGCCTTCATTGTTTGGTTTCTGGCATGTACCCTGGCTAAGAATCACATCTGCAACCTCGGTGTATTAGGATAAAGCTCTAATCAAGCAAGCTACCCAGGCAGGGCTGTTTTCCAGAGTTGCGTTGTGTACGTTCTTTATAAATTTTGGATATTAACTCCTATCAGAGATCATTGGCAAATATGTTCTTCCATTCACTGGATTGTCTTTGCATTTTGTTGATGTTTCCTTTGCTGTGCAGAACTTTTTAGTTTGATGTAGTCCCATTTGTTAAATTTTTGTTTGTTTGTTTCCCTTGCCCCAGGAGATATATCAGAAAAAAAACATTGCTATAAGAAAAGTCATGTTTTTATTACCTTTGCTTTCTTCTTGGAATTTTATGGTTTTGATAAACATATATAAAACTTTATTCCATTTTGAGTTTATTATTGTGTATGGTGTACGAATGTAGTGTAGTTTCATTTTTTGGCGGGTATCCATCCAATTTTCCCAACACTACTTGTTGAGTAGACTATCTTTACCTCATTGTATGTTTTTGCTTTCTTTGTCAAATATCAATTGACTATAAAGTCATGGGTTGATTTATAATCTTTCTATTCTATTACACTAATCTATATATTTATTTTTATGCTGGTACCATGCTGTTTTGATTACTATGATATCAGGTTGGGTGATTCCTTCAGCTTTGTTGTTCTTTCTCAAAATTGCTATGGCGATTTGGGGTCTCTTGTGGTTCCATATACATTTTTGGAATATTTCTTCTAGTTCTGTGAAATACGCCACTAGTTTCTTGATAGGAATTACATTGAATGTATAGATTGCTTGGGGTAGTATGGACATTTTAATGATGTTAATTCTTCCTATCACCAAACATGGTATATGCTTCCACTTATGTGTATCTTCTTTTTTTTTTCCTTTTAATATATTTTTAATGATTTCAGGGAGGAAGGGAGAGGGAGAGAGAGAAACATCAATGATGAGAGAGAATCAACTGACTGCCTTCTGCACAACCCACACTTGGGATTGAGCCTGCAACCCAGGTATGTGCTCTGACCAGGAATCAAACCATGACCTCTCAGTTCATAGGTTGATGCTCAGCCACTGAGCCACACCAGCTGGGCTGTGTCTTCTTAAATTTATTTCTTCAGTGTCTTATAATTTACTGAGTACAGATTTTTTACATCCTTGATTGAACTTATTCCTAGCTATTTTATTCTCTTTGAAGCTATTGTAAATGGGATTGTTTTCTTAGTTTTCCTTTCTGATAGTTCATTATTGGTATATAAAATGTAACTGATTTCTAGATATTTATTTTGTATTTTACTACGTTAGTGAATTCATTTATCAGTTTTAGTAATTTTTTGGTGGAACATTTAGGGTTCTCTATATAAAGTATCATTTAATGTGTAAATAATGACAGTTTTACTTCTTCCTTTCCAATTTGGATGACTTTTATTATATCTTGTCATTTGATTGCTGTGGCTAGGACTTCCAGTAGTATGTTGAATAAGAGTGGTAAAAGTGGACTTCCCTGTCTTGTTCCAGAACTTAAGGGAAACACAGTTTATGTCCATTGAGTATGGCTCTGGATTTGTCACATATACCTTTATTACATTGAGGTATATCCCCTCTATTCCCACTTTGCTGAGAGTTTTTGGTCATAAATTGGTTGCTGGGTTTTATCAAAATGCTTTTTGCATCTATTGATATGATTTATGTGGTTTTCAAAAAACCTTCACCTGACCCCTTGTTTGGATGTCCCCAGTGAAGATTACATACTGCTTTGATTCACTACAAAGGAGTTAGAAGGGTGAAATACTCTGGTACAGACAGGTAACTTAGCAACTCAAAAAAAAAAAATGAAATCTAAGTTGATTTCCCATGTTCCTGAAATTTATCTATAAGCATCCAATTCTTTTATGGCAAACAATTGAATAAACTTTTCTGAAATATAGTGTATGTTTTTTTTTCTCTAAAATATAAGACAAAGAACATAATTTAAACTTTTCTTCATGATGTTCAAATCTATAATAATAAAAGCATAATATGCTAATTAGACTGGACTTCTGGAAGCTGGGGCTGGGAGGGTCCCAGTGCCAGCTAATGGCTGGAGGAAGTCCATGTCCCGGGTGCCAGAGGGAAAGCCAGTGCCAGCAGCTGGGGGAAGAAGGCCTACTCTTGCATGAGTTTTGTGAATCGGGCCTCTAGTAGACAATAATTATTGAGCTGCTCTGAGTAATACAGGGTTACCTTCAGAAGGTAATGAAGTGTGGAGGGTTGTTTGTCTCCTCTGATTTGAGGATTTTTGCATTAGCTAGGCATTTTTTTTTTTTTTTTACTTTTTAAGAGGTTCTTCTTGCTACTAACAATAAATCTGCCTGTGGCATTCTGCTCTCACTTCCTAGTTGATGCTTCTAGCATAGTGTGATCTGGGAGCAGATTGCCACATTCAGGAGGATTGCAGAGGTCAACAATGGCAAGAAAAAGTCCATACAGTTACTCCATTGCTTTAGAGCTTAGCTGTAGGCTGTGGGGAACCTGGTGAGCTCACTCTGAGGTGCAAGTAAGGTATTGAGAGTCAAGAAGGCTATAGTCACAACAGTCATGGAGCTGACTCAGAGGGCCCAGGGCTGTGGAAACTCCTGGTTTCAGTGGCACCGAGGCTCTGCCTATTGTTCTTTAATGAAAAAATAAAAACAGTCATCTGCCTTCTCCATCTGCCCTCTCTCTTGAGTAACCAACTTAATTTCTCAAAGGACTTGATACAGTTTTATTTTTCCCAAGAAAATTCTCTTTGGATTATGTCCAGGGATTATTTTTTTCTTTTTGTGGAAAGATTTTGTTTCTTGTAACTTTTTTCACTAAGAACATTTTCAAGGACAATATGAGAGGACAGGATAATTAACCCCCATATACCTATCATTTAGCTTACATTTGCTATCAACTTTGCTATTTTTATTTCAGTTCTCCCCTCCACATGAGTAGGGGTCATGGAGTATTTTAAAACAATGATTATATTTATTTCAGGGACACATTTTTTTATAATAAAATTACAAGAAGGATATCATACCTTCCACTTATCATCAGTCATGAGCCATAGCACTAGCATGGGAGTTTATAAGTATTATTTTTAATCCTCCTAATAACCCTGTAAGGTAAATTATTCCCATCTTCTATACTAATAAAAGGGTAATATGCTAATTAGACTGGGAGACCTTCTGGAGGTCCTTCTGGACAAAGCCATGGTGGCGAGGCTGAGGCAGAGGTCGTTAGGGGCAATCAGGCCAGGAGGGGAGGGCAGTTGGGGGTGATCAGGCTGGCAGGGGGGCAATTTCGGTTGATCAGGCCAGCAAGGGGGGCTTTTGGGGGTGAGCAGGCTGGCAGGGGTGAGCAGGCCAGTGGCAGGGGGCAATTTGGGGCGAGCAGGCCAGCAAGGGGGGCAGTTGGGGGCGAGCTGGCTGGCAGGGAGGACAGTTGGGGGCAATCAGGCTGGTGGTGGGGCAGTTGGGGGCAATCAGGCTAGCAGGGAGGCAGTTGGGGATGATCAGCTGGCAAGGGGGTCAGTTGGGGGCAAGATGACTGACAGGGGGGCAATCAGGTTGGCCAGGGGAGCTGTTGGGGGCAAGAGGACCAGCAGGGGTTTAGGGTAGTTGAAGGCAAGCAGGCGGCAGGCAGAGTGGTTATGGGAGATCAGGCAAGCAGGCAGGTGAGTGGTTAGGAGCCAGCGGTCCTGGATTGCGAGAGGGATGTCTGACTGCCGGTTTAGGTCTGTTTCCTGTGGCTAAACCAGCAGTTGGATATCCACCAAGGGGTCCCAAATTGGAGAGGGTACAGGCCAGCTGAGAGACACCTCCCATGCACAAATTTCTTGCACCAGTCCACTACTTTTATAAATAAATAAATTGAAATTCTGCCTTAATTTGTATACAAAAGAAAACAGGCTAAATGGTGGTACTTTAGTTAGAATGCAGTCTAGGCTATAGTAACAGAAAAGCCCGAAATACAATAATCTGAATAATTAAAGTGGTTTTCTCTCATAAAAGTTCAGCCAGGTCCAGACTATTTCTAAAACTAGCATGGCAGCTTGATGGCAATAGCAATTCAGGCTTCATCTCTTGTGGTGTTCAGCTATTCTTAGCACCACAGATCAAGAGGGCTGCTCCGGTTTCCATCATCAGATAGAATGGAAAAGGAAATAGTGGCGGGCATGCCCATTCCCCTGAAGGGCCACATCCTGAAGTTGCACAGGTAACTTCTCACCAACCATTGCCCAGAACTTAATCACATGGTTACCCCTGTAAGGGTCATTAGGAAATATAGTCTTTTTATAATCAGGTATCCCATCTAATAAAAAGGTAATATGCTAATTGACCATCACCCCATCACAAAGATGGCTACACTCACAGCTGAGGCCAAGTTCCCATAAGGAGCCTTAATGAGCAATCAGCAGGGACCTGAGGCTACATCCTCCCCTGCCACCATGGGTTTTAACAGGAGACCTCAGGCCACACACCCCACTTGGCGGCAGGGCTTGATGGGGGACCTTAAGGTGCATTTTCTGTCCTGGTGCTGGGCTAGGGGACCTCAGGCTGTTCCCCCCACTCCAGCACCAGGTCAGAGGACCTCAGGCCATGCCCCCTACCAGGTGGGACTTGACAGGAAGCTTCAGGCTATGTCCCCACCCTGGCACCAGGCCAGGGGACCTCAGGCCACACCCCTAACCTGAGTCTGCACCCCTCTGCTTGGCGGGGCTTGACAAGGAACCTCAAGCTGTGCTCCCCACCCAGCAGGGCTTGACAGGGGATCTCAGGCCGTGTCCCCCATCTTATGGAGCTTGAAGGGGGACCTCAAGGCATGCCCCCCACCCCATCTGAGGACCTCAGGCCACACCCCCTATCCTGGCACCGGGCCAGGGGCCTGAAGCTATGCCCACTGCCCAGTGGGGCTTGACAGGGGTGAGACTGGCCAGGTCTGGATCTAGCCCAATGCGGGGGATCGGCCAGGTCTGGGTCTCACTTGGTTTTGAGCTGCATGTGGGTGGGCGGGGACTTAACTCTGGGTCCTCCTTTTAATGTCATGAATTTTGTGCACTGGATCACTAGTTCTATTATAAAGGGGAAAGGGGGACAACCAGGAGTGCTTTCATGGATGGAAGAAAGGGTTCTTTTGAAGTCATTGGCATGGTTTTGAGTTCTTCAGTTCTTTTGGCTTCAAATGTGTCCATCTAGAGGCACCTGATTAAATTACAGATAGATGTTCTTTGGTGATGTATGACTTTGGTTATTTAGCCCTGTGCCCATGAGGTTGTTTTTTTGTTGTTATTATTGTTCCTTTTTTTTCTTTTTCTTTTTTTTTTTTTGGTTTAGAACACTTATAACCATACTATTCTTTTAAAATGAAATTTTATTTTAATAGTAAATTTACATTATGTGATTTAATCCCATTGTCCAGAATGGAAAGGCCCCAATTACTAGTATATACTGTAACTGCTCTGCCAATGATTTGGGATTCAGCTTTACTCTTTAACACTTGGGTGACTGTAGACAAATTGCCTTCGTCAAGCCTCCTTTTATTTTCTACAAAACAGGAAAACCACTATCAACCTCAGTTGTTATGAAGATTAACTAGATGATGGATGAAAGTTCAAGGTATACAATGAACACCTGACAAATTGTATCTATGTAACAGATATATGTGTAGTATATCCACATAGATAATCCTATCCTATTTAATTCCTGTCATTTCTAAAATTAATAATTACAGCATTAGAAGATCTAGGGTGGAGGGGTTGGGGCTGGACAGATGGAGGAGGCGGGAATGGAGACATTTGTAATATTGTCAACAATAAAAATATATATTTAAAAATAATCATGCCGAAACCGGTTTGGCTCGGTGGATAGAGCGTCGGCCTGCAGACTCAAGGGTCCCAGGTTCGATTCCAGTCAAGGGCATGTATCTTGGTTGCGGGCACATCCCCAGTAGGGGGCATGCAGAAGGCGACTGATCGATGTCTCTCTCATCGATGTTTCTAACTCTATCCTTCTCCCTTCCTCTCTGTAAAAAAATCAATAAAATATATTTTAAAAAATAAAAATAAAAATAATCATGATAAAAAATAATTACAGCATTTTCATACTTACCATTTAATTTGGGCATCATAGCACCCTGTGTAATACATAGACCACTAATACGTACGCTTCTTTTCTCCTAGATTAGGAGATATAAACTCAGAGAGAGATGATTTTGCTTGCCCAAGGTCACATTTGTCTCTTAACTGGATCGTTCTCACGTGGATTTAAACCCATTCCCCTGGCTACCAATGACAAAACAAATGACAAAATAGCCCCCTTTCAATTCCCGAACTTCCTCCACCTCTCCCACCCCCTCTTTCAACCAAGTTTCTTGAAAGTTATTGGCACACTCTGCCTCCATGTCTTCACTTCCAATTTACTCATCAACCCACCCATTGACTTTTTGCCTCTTCACTAGATTTGCTTCTAGCAAGCCTGACCTTAAGGTCCCTACTCCCTCTTATGCCCGCCCCAGACATTCTCATCCATATCTGTGGTTTCAGATGCCAGAAGTTCATCAGACCACTTTTCTGAGCTCTAGTCCAACTACTCTTGGGGTGAGAATAGAGGACAGGTTACAGGAGTTGGGTGTAAGACACAGAGACCATGAACCAGAAAGGCAATAGGACTAGAAAGAAAATGGTCAGTAGGAAAGGTGTTGGAGATGGAATGGCTATGGGGTAATGAAGGAGAAGGGATAGTCAAAGGTGACTGTAAGATTCTAGCATTCAGTTCCTGGGATAATGTTGTTGACATACATGGGGAATACTGAAAGGGGATATATTTGGGAAGCAATATCATGCACATTAAAGTCAGACAGTAAACTGGGGTGAGCAGGAAAATTGTTTTGCTTCTTCACTGGGGCAGGTCACTATCCCAATCCACAATGAGCCATCGATAGAAAATTTTTAGAGCATGTACATAGAATCCTAAGCTCCTGAAAGCATTTCTGACAGTTTTTATTTTTAAAACCTTCACCCCAGAGAAAGAGAGAGAGAGAGAGAGAGAGAGAGAGAGACAAGAGAGAAAAGAAACATCTATTAATCTGCAACTCAGATATGTGTTCTGACCAGGAATTGCACCAGCAACTTTCAGTGTATAAGATGACACTCAGCTGACTGAGCCCTCCAGCCATGTTCTGACAGGTTGTTTTTAAAGTCAGGTAACAAGCAAACATGTGATACGAATACTTTAGCTTCTATATGGGACAAAACATGAGACCTGAAGGCAGAATTGGCTATCACCGGGAGTTTCTCAGGGTGACGTTTCACAGATAAAACCTATGATTGTGTGATTCTAGGAGCTAGGTTTTGGAGCTTAATAAAAGTTGTTGAAGATTTCCACAACCTCTGACAATTTTGAGTACGTACCTGAAAACGTTTCTTTCTGGAATCCGGGCCCAATGAGGTTGTAGTTCATATATTTGGCCACACAGGGGCAGCATACACACACGCGCGCGCGCGCACACACCCCTTTTCTCAAACCCACCAGGTTCCTTGTGCATTCCGTTCCCACTGTCACCACCCTAGCATAGACCCTGAGCAATTCACGCAGGTGTCTAACCTTCACACCTCTACACCTTCATCACCTCACTTTCTGAAGGCATCTGACCATTTCCTTCCAGGTGGTCAGTTAGCCACCTGCCTCTCCCGCACTTTTCCTGCTCACCCCAGTTTACTATCTGACTTGCCTTGTCTCCCCAAGCCCTAGCCGAGATCTCCCTGGGACATCCACTTGGCTGTATCTGTGTTTTGTTTTTATTTTTTGTTTCTGTATTTTAAAAGCTACAGGTATTCTACCGATCATATTTTGAGAAACACCAACTTTTTGGCTTTGTGGCCATGGATGTATTAACTAAGTCTCCATTTCTTGCGGAAAATGGGGAGAATGAAGTAAATCATGTAAACTGAGAGTTTCTTTAGCACAGTGGCTGGCAATGACAGGCTCACAAATGCTGAATTTCCTGTTCTGGGTGGCTGCTCGGCCGAGTTTGGAGACGGAGGTCAGGAAGTGTCATGGAGGTGGCTGTGTGCGCGGGACTGTCACACATGTCTGCCATCTTCAGAGCCGACTTTGTGAAGAGCATCCTCCAGAAAGTGTGGGATCCCAGTCCTTCACCGGACGCAGGAGGAACAGGTTTGGGGTGGAGACCCTGGAGAGGAAGTGGGGGAGGGGGTGCACTAAGCACACATCAACTTTTGACTTTGTGCTAAATCCAGTTCACCTCTTTCTACTCAGGAGAAAGCCTGGCATCTTTGTGGTGATGGGGGAAAGGGTTATAGTGCCCTGGAGTGACTGCCTTGATTCTCACTGCCCCGAAAGCCTGAGCAAGAGGGGAGGCAACTCTTCATTTGGGCAGTGAAGTGGGACAATTGGAGGTGGGTGGGCAGGGCGGGACAAGGCTGCTTAGCTTCCAGGACTATTCTTGGGCCACCCCTGGGTCCTGCCCTGTCACAACCCAGGCGCCTGCCAAAGCCCCTGGTGAGAGTCACCAGATTCCTGGTGCCCTGAAAAGGAGCTGGGCACTTCAGGACGTGGAGAAAGGGGGGAAGGACACACGCATTGAGAGTTTGGGAGGCAGGCACGGTTTCCAGCTTTGAACTATCTCTGCCTGGAAACAGCAACTTCTAAATGTGGCCTCCAAAAGTCTGCCGGTGGAGTGGAAGAAGGCGGGGGGTGGGGGGTGATAGGAATTGGAGGGCAAATGCTCCCAGCGAGGACCTAACAGCAGAAGACCCCATCGGAGGCCCAGGAGTGGCAGTGACGGCCCCCCCAGATGAGCACGTGCGGCTAGGGGATCGTGGGCGGCATCTACTTCAGAGTTTATGGTAAGAGGCTGGAGCAGGCACACAGCGCCACAGACAACACACCCCACCCTTTAAGGAAGTGGGGAGGAGAGCAGCAGGGGTGTGGTTAACTAGGAGGAGGAGAGGGGAAAACACAAACCTGTCAGCCCTCTTACTCAGCCCAGGCCTCCGGGAGTGGCGGAGTGGCGGAGTGGCGGCGAGTCCCCTACCTGCCGCAGCCCGGACTCACCTGTACCTGCCCGCCCCCGCCGCACCTGGCCTTGCTGAGAGCCGCGCCGCCACCGCCACCCGGAATCGTCGCTTCCGCCAGCGTGAGTCCCCTCCCGCGATCCGGGCTGAGCACCAGCCAGAAGTTGGCGGCTGGACGAGGTAGAAGGGATGGAGGGGGTGCTTCGGAGATTGTGGGAACTGACCGAGTTCCTGGTGAAGCAGCCTGGGACCCAGCAGGCGGAGCCGGGGTGCAGTGTCCTCCGGCTCGCTGGCCCTCCACAGGGGGTAGGTGGGAGGGGGGAGTCTACGTGTGCAGCTAATCTGAGATTAAAAGGGGTTCCTCCCTCTTTGTCCTCTTAACTGCTCAATCAGGGCAGGCTGGGGCCATACCGAGGGGGCACAGAGTGGCCACCTGCCTCTAAAGGTCAGATCAGAGAGCAACGAGCAGGGCTTTTCAGAATCCCGCCTCTAAGCTGCTTCCTGTGCTCTGCACTCACCCCTCGCCCCCTGCCATTCACACCCCCACCCCGGTCAGGCTCCCAGGCACCTCATTGTGCCTGCATCCACTTCTTGCCCCTTGAGAGACTGTCTTCTGACTGGAAGCAAGCAGGGGTCTTCGAGGAGGAAGAGGCAGAGCTGTGGTGTGTGTGTGTGTGTGTGTGTGTGTGTGTGTGTGTGTGTGTTCGCGCGCGCGCGCGCTGGAGACTAAAGTTACTGTCAGCCGCCCACTGGTCCTTTGTGAACCTATCTTCCCAATGCCGCTGAAGGGTTAAAGCCTGTGCTGCCTTCCCCTGTCAGGCTGTGCGTGGGCAAAGCTTTGGGTGGGTGAACAGGGAACATATGGGTGGTGTTCTGAGCCCACCGAGCCCCACCACCTGCCCTAACCCTCAGCCATCTGACACTGGCATCTCCCCACACCCCAAACTTGGAGCTCAATCCACTTAGACTCCTTTCAAGGGTCAGGGAGGAGAGCAGGAGTGTGGACACCGAGGGGGCATTCGCAGGAGGGCTGCAATTCAGAGGAGGGAGAGCTTGCCCCTGAGCTGCTGTGTGACGTGAGTCGACTGGGGTGGTCGGTGTGGCGTGATCAGCTAGGGTCAGGAGGAGGCCTCTCCGTGGCATGGCCGTGGCTACTCTCTCTCCACCTTAGTCCAGGCCAAGGAATTCTGTTGTGGACTTCAGCCCAGCCTTTCACAACTCCTCCAGGGGCAGGGAGAAGAGGAGGCAGAGATGAAAAAGTCAGTCAAAATCGCAGGGAGGAAGGAAATAGTTAAATATAAGAGATTCAGCTCCAGCAGGATATTCATTCATTTATTCATTCATTCATTCATTCGATAAGAATTTATTGACTTCCCACCTGAGACTAGGTTGTGTGTGGGGAGACAGAAGTACATATGGCCCAGTCCCTGCTCCCCAGAGCAGTGTGGGGAATGATGGGGGCCTAGATGGGATGGGGCAGGGTGCTAACTAACCCAGTGCTGGAGGGTTATGAAAGGAGGTGGTAAGGGATGCACTCCAGGAAGGCTTCCTGGTAGAAGTGACACTAAGTGTAGACCTCAAGGATCAATAGGAATTAGCCAGGAGCGGAAGAGAGGGAAGAACAGGCACAGAGCACAGAAGCAGCATGACGCATCCAAGGAAACTGAAAGTAGCTCAGAGTGTTCAGTGTGCGGAGAGTGCAGGGGTGAGGTGAAGCAGGAGAGGTAAGTGGAGACAGTTCCAGAAAGGCTGCTCAGGCTGCCATGGCAACTCCTAGTGTTGGAGCAACACTAGGGACCTGAATCCAGGCATGAGACTTCTCAGCATGCCTTCCGGGTGGGGTTGCCAGATTTAGCAAATAAAAACACAGGACACTCAGATTTGCATTTCAGATAAGCAACGGATATTATTCAACTATAAGTATGTCCCATGAAATATCTGGGATGTACTTATACTTAGAGATCATTGATTGTTTATCTGAAACTCAAGTTGAACTGGGTGACTGATACTTTATTGGGCAGCTCTTCTCTAGGAGGAATCTGAGGGTGCTACTATGTTGGGAAGCAGAGGATGAGAATTGTCCAGGGGCCGGGGAACAGTCTCAGGACAGACTTACCTTGTAACCAATCCTCCTGGATTCTAGTCTGGGGCTTCTCCACTGACTGATAATGTTATTTCTCAAAAATAAACAAACAAAAAAATAGTATTAATTCCTTGGTCAGTTTGTTTATCTCCACAGCCAAAGGATGATGGTACCTCAGAAAGACCTTGGGCTTTGGATTGGACCTGGCCTCAAAACCTAGCCTGGCCATTGCCTGCTGTGAGGCCTTCTAGAACCACTTAACTTCTCTGAGCCCAGAATCTCTTTCTGAAATGAACACAAGAATATCTATGTGCTTGTCCGGGTTGTTGGGAGGATCCGTGTATAGATTGCCTAGTAAGAGCAAAAGAAAAAGTGGTAGATATTAATTTCTGTAACACCTTCTAAAGGTCACCAAAGGGACATCCTCAAAGTGTGTGGAGCTCATTTATTTTCATTTATATTTATTGAGCACTCAGAGGTCCCCAGGGGAATATGTGGTGGGGGTCTTGATTTTAGTGAGAGAGTGGGTTAGCTCCTATGCTGACAGCAAGATCCTGAATCACTTTTTCAGCCCTGCTATTCCCTTCCCATAAGACCTGCTCCATGGGGAGGAGATATCCAGCCCTCCCGGTTGAAGGGCAGTGAATTGGGGGTGGGGAGGGGATGGGGTAGGAGAGGGAGAGGCTCAAAGTAGAATTAACTGAAGGGAAATGTGAATGAATGAATTGAAAGAGAAAACCAATATAAAACACCCAGCACAGTGCCTGACATGGACAAATGAATCATAAAATTTGGCTGTCATAATTTTCACTTTTATAATGAGTACCTTATTAGAAAAATAGAGCTCAGGGGTAGATGAAGTTTGAGTCCTTTTGTGAACCACTTTTTGACATTTGTAAAAGCAAATTAGGGGCCTCCTGAAAGAGAACCCAGAAGGAGTTAAGAATTTGGTAAGAGCTCTAGCCGGTTTGGCTCAGTGGATAGAGCATCAGCCTGTGGACTGATGAGTCCCAGGTTCAATTCTAGTCAAGGATATATGCTCAGGAGGCAGCTGATCAATGATTCTCTCTCATCATTGATGTTTCTATCTCTCCCTCTCCCTTCCTCTCTGAAATCCATTAAAAAATACATATAAAGAAATGGAAAGTGTGTTTCCCTTGTGGGAACCACTGAGTTAAAAATGGCCCCTCTTTCTACTGGTAAATCTCTCCACCCTCAGCCCAGTGATAAGCATTTTGTCTTTAGAGCAACATTTGCCAAACAGTATTCAGAGAAGCTCTATGCCATGAGATTGTTATAGATGTTCCATGGGTGAAACATTCCCGGTGAGCCCTCTTGGTGATTTATCATCCATATTTGCACCATCAAGATTATGATAAGTCCTGTAGAAAAGATGCCTATCTCACAGGGCTTGCTAGCATTCCTTAAATTAGACTATACAACCCTTGCAGGAGCATGGTAGGAGGAGACACCTATTATGGCCTTAAGGCCAGTATCATCTACTGACTGTTGATGTGGTCTAGTTCTGGGCCCAAGCAGGCCTTTCAGGGGACGTGATTCATCCCAAAACTCTACCCAGGATGGACCCAGACTCAGCAGTGTCCAATTTACAGAAGATGCTCAGAGATGGAGCACTTGAGTGCCACTGTCCCAGCTTCAGACATACTCCACGAACATCAACACATACCCCTGTCAGCCTCCATCTTCCTCCTCAGCTTATGTCCTTTGCCATTGTTCAGAAGACCCTGGGAAAGGCACGTCTCTTAGCCTGTAGTCCTCCACCGTGATGGCAGCAGCTCCATGTGCCCTGAATACTGCTAAACAAGCACAGTTGATGGGGAGGCAGGGAGGAGAGAGGGCATTCCTGGGGTGGGGACCCCAAGTAACAGGTCTCCCAGCCCTTAGTCCCTCCTGCCCAGGAGTTACGGGGTCCAGAAGAATGGAGCTCTGAGGTGGTCACACAGGTGTGGCTGGAGCATAGATAACCAACTGCTGGCATGCCCAGGGCTGTGGTATGGTAATTAAGAGAAGTTGTTGGCTTGGTGATCAAGAGTTTTTTTTAGATTCTGCTTCAGTGCTACTGTAATGGGGGAGGAGCAAGGAGAGTGGCCACCGTCTCCATAAGAGGAACTTGGCTGGTGGTCTGGTGGTCAAGTGCCCACACTGGATCAGTCCTCTGGGTTCCAGCTCCAGCTCCGGACTCATTGTGTCACTGAGTCCGACTTCCTCATCTGTGAGACAGAGATGCTAACAGGGCTTTGCATGAGGATGGAGTGGGATAGTCAAGTTCAAAATTTATTAAAAAAATAAATAAAGGGGCACAAGAAAGGGGGGAGGGGCTGTGGTCCTGGTGCCCTCCAAGTTGTTGGGAGAATTGCCTGGATTGAAAGGAAGTCTAGTCCACGAGACAAGAGTTAAAGCCAGGCCCGGGTTTTAAACTCTGGGGCAAGATGCATTCCTCCATGTCTCCCTCTCTAGTGAGTGAAGCTGTCAGATTCTGTGTAGGTAGATTTCAGAACATAAAAGGGAAGCAGGGGACTGGAGAGGAGGAAAATGTTAGTGAACTGCAGCCAAGATGGAAAAGGGATAGTCAAGTTCCCACTCCATGCTTTTCAGGGAGAGTGCCTGAGCTATTTTATAGGGCTTTTTCACCCAAGTCAAATATTTCCCATGAGGGAATCTAACGGAACTGACAGTAGTCACTGTCCTGAGTGGGATCAGTGAAAACCCCTGGGGATATTTGAGGCTGGCAGAGCCAAGAAAGTCAGAGGCTGGTATGGCAGACATTGGCCAACTCCTGCAGACCATGTCAGTATTGTAACATCCTAGTTGGTCATATGCAGCAGCTTAAAAATAGCCTTGGCTGTACATAAAACACCCAGTTCTTTTAACAGGCAACGCACAGTAGGCATTCATTATATATATATATATATATATATACACATTTATATATATTTTAATTTTTAAAAAATATGTATTTGTATATGGATTTTTTTTGAGAGAGAGAGAGAGAAAGAAAGAAAGGAAGAGAGGGATAGAGAGACAGAAACATCAATGAGAGAAACATCAATTGACTGCCTCCTGTGCACTCCCTTCTGGGGATCCAACCACAACCTTGGGCATGTGCTGCAGCCAGGAATCGAACAGGTGACCTCTTGGTCCATGGGTTGAGGCTCAATTGCTGAGCCACACCAGCCAGGCTACATTTTTATATTTATGGTCAATCTGAGCTGATGGGAAAACACCTTTCTTTTTTCTTTCCTGAGGAAAAAGGCCATCTTCTGCAGGGCAGGCTTCTCATGAGTGTGTCTCATGAACATGCATCACATAGACAACAGTATTTGCTTCTTGCCCCCTCCCCACCCCCAACTCCCTGTGTTTGGTGAACTGCCAGGCCTAATTAGCTCTTTAACCAGCAAAGAGACTTCTCAGCTACCCATCAGACACGGGAGTCCTCGTGGTCATTGAAGTTGTTGAGAGAGCTGAGGAGCAGGAGAAAATACTGACAGGTAGGAGAAGGCGGTGGCTCCATTTTCTGGGGTTCCCAACAGCACTCTGAGCTGAGCTGTGCAAGGGGGTGGCGGTGGGGGAGGGGCAGCCTTTTGAGTCACTGCTGTTTCCCAAGGTATGATTATTACTCACGATGACAGTTTGATAAAGACAGCAGCCTGGAGACTGCATATTCACATGCACTTTTCACCTAGACACACGTTGGAGAGAGGATTGCCGGAGTTGTCTCCAGGGCCCCCTCAGGCCTGCTGTGGGCCAGCTGCAGGACCCGATGCTCCTGGTTTTCAGGATCTCCCCCAGCTCTTACTTTCCCCAGCACTCAGGCTCCTGCTGCTCTTATGAGGCAGCCAGTCAGCGTGGCTAGAACTAAGGCCAACGACTGCCAATACCCTCGGAAGGGTGAGCCTTCCCCTTTTCCATCTTGGCTGCAGTTCACTAACATTTTCCTCCTCTCCAGTCCCCTGCTTCCCTTTTATGTTCTGAAATCCACCTACACAGAATCTGACAACTTCACTCACTAAAGAGGGGGGCATGGAGGAATGCACCTTCCCCCAGAGTTTAGAAACCGGGGCTGGTTTTAACTCTCGTCTCCTGGACTAGCCTCCCTTTCAATCCATGCAATTTTCCCAACAACCTGGAGGGCACCAGGACCACAGCCCCTCCCCACTTTCTTGTGCCCCTTGTCTCCGAGGGTCTCCCACCTGACTCTTAGACTCTGAGACTTAGTTCTGACCAGCTGATGCCATCCCACCGGGGCCCTGGAAGCTCCTCCAAGACCTGCTGGGAATTGTGCCCTGAATTTGGGCTTTCTTCTCCCGGGGGGAGGGAGAGGTTCCCTTTCCCAACTGTTCCGAGCTGGTCTTTAAATTAGTGCCGTTTGCCCCTCCCCAAGCCCAAGCATGTCTCTTTGTTCCCCAGGAGCATTTGGAGTGAGAGCCTGGCTGCTCTCTCTTCGGCTCAGGTTTATCCTCTACCCACCGTCAGTTCCTGCTCCAGGCAGGTTATGGATGATCTGATCCTCACCAGCTTTGAAAGGGCTCCTACCAGCATCCAGTTACGTTCCCCACCCCAGCTAGAGGCAGGCAGGGCCCCTCACTCAGCAGTTTGTCCTCCTGGGTAAGCTCTCTAGAGTCAGAAGCCATGGCTTTAGTTCAGATTCGTCACTTGCTGGCTGTGTACCTTTGGGTGAGTCTCTTCACTTTTCCAAGCCTCACTTTTCTCATTTGAATATGAAGAAATGTTACTTTGTCCCTCATGGGAAATATTTGACTTGGGTGAAAAAGCCCTATAAAATAGCTCCAGGCACTCCCTCTGGAAAGGGAAAGAGTTTGTGGTCAGAAAAAGGTGGCTTTGAGCCTCAACTCTTGTCACTTTCTACCTGTGAGACATTGCAAGTCATGTAATCCCTCTGAGCCTTGGAGACTGCATATTCATATGCACTTTTCACCTAGACACACGTTGGATAAAAGATTGCAGGAGTTGTAACTTGTAACTCGTTCCAGGCATTTGTTTAATATTTCTTCACCTCTTCACCCCTTCTCACCCTCAGGGCATATTTTTACTTCCCTGTCTGTCCTCAACAAGTTTACAGTCTGGTAGGGGAGGTACTACATAAAGGTAAATAACTCTTAGACAAGACAGGGCCTTAGGTGCCATAGAAGAGGTACGGATAAAGTGCTATGAGGTCAGAAGATGGAGAGATTACTTCTGTCCGGGGAGTCCAGGAATGCTTCCTGGAGGAAGTGGCATTTGGAAAAGCTCTGAAAAGATGGGTAGGGTATGGCTGTAGGGACTTGGGCTGGTGGTTGTGATCAAAGAAGAATGTAAATAAAAGCAGGTGAGTGGGAAGGCATGGTTCCAATGACTCATGTTGGGTGGAGCCAAGGGTATCAAGAGCAATAAAGATAAGGTACAAGGGCAGAAAGTAAGATAAAGGTTGAACATGGCAGCTGAAAATTTTGGACATTATCCTGAAAGCTGTGGGGAGCTGCTGGGCTTCACTCTGAAGGCTGTTGAGCGTTGTCTTTGAAGGGACCATGATCAGATTTGGGCAGCAGCAGTAAAGTAGATGGGAGAGAAGAGAGCTTGCAGGAGGAGCAGCTAGGAGAGTGTTGTGAATAGTTTAGGTCTCCGGACTCTGCATACATTGTATAATTCAGAATGATTTGGGGGTCCTGGGGAGGATCTGCTAGTCACTTGGATCTACATCCTCTGAGTTGAAATCAGTCTTTAGATAAATGTAAAACATGTAGGATTTATGCTAGGTTATATATGTACTTTGCCTTTCTCCTTAATTCTTTCCTTCTTCTGTGTTCTTTTAAATCCTTTTTTGTTAATCATCACCTAAGGATATTATTTTTCATTGCTTTTTTAGAGAGTGGGAGAAGGGACGGAAGGAAGAGGGGAGAGAGAGAGAGAATGTGTGTGAGAGAGAAACATTAATGTGAGAGACACATCAATTGGTTGCCTCCCCACCTCCACTCCCACCCCCACCAGGGCGAGGATTGAACCTGCAACCCTTCAGTGTGCAGACTGACGCTTTCATGACTGAGCCACATCAGCCAGGGCTGCTTTTGAGTTCTTGATTAGCAGATAAATCCTTTCCCTCGGACCTCATCTTGGCTAGCTAGATAGGTACTAAATGTCAGCCTGTCTAGAAGGCTAATGGCAGCATCTGTGTGGCAGCCTCCTCTAGAATCAAAGAGGAACATGCATTTAGATCCGCCTCCACCCACCCTCATCAGTTCAGAGGACTTCTGGGCGCCACTTCCAGCCTGACCCTTCTCCCTTGCTTCAACCCTCCACTTGCAAGTCTATAAGACATTGGTACTCAAGTTACGCAACCAAAAAAAAAAAAACATGCCAGAAACGAAACTTAAAATTTGCTCACATCAAACCATCTTTTCCTTCTGGCATCCTTCCATCTGTTCATTCTCTTAGGTACTCAGGTAAAACACCTTGGAGTTATTTTCTCTTTCTCCTCCACTTTCCTCCACTCAAATCCTTCCCTCTCACAAATGAGTCCTACATTCTCTCTTTTTTTAATTTTTTATTATTGATTTCAGAGAGGAAAGGAGAGGGAGAGATAGATAGAAACATCAATGATGAGAATCATTGGTGGGCTGCCTCCTGCACGCCTCCTCCTGGAGATCCTGCCCACAACCCAAGCATTTGCCCTTGACTGGAATTGAACCTAAGACCCTTCAGTCCACAGGCTAACGCTCTATCCACTAAGCCAAACCAGCTAGGGCCTACGTTCTTTCTATGTGCCTTTAATTCCCTCTCTATTCCCTGCCGGCCCTGCTCTAGCAGAACCTACTACCTACTATCACCCAGCATTACATGAGCCTCTCCCCTACCCAGCTCTAGCTCACACAGGGCCTCTAGGCAAAGCCAGATCCCTTAAATTCACTACTTAGTGCCCTCCATAATCTGACCTTTGTCTGCCCTGCTCATTCAATTTCCCCATACTTTCCTCATTGGCTCACGGTCCCCATCAAACCTTTGCTCAAGTCCTGCATCCTTCCTGGAATGCCCACCTTGTCCACCTTCCCCGGTCTGCCTCCCTCTGGCTCAGTTCCCACCCTGGGAAATCTGTACTCTCTCCTGCAGCCTCTTGGATTGGGCTTTGGGATGTGACATTCCTATGGGGCAGGGAGGTGCTTTCCCCTTGATTTTCCTTCCAAACTCCCTCAAAGAATAGGAGTTCCATTTCCTGGCTCATCCGAGCCAGCTGTGATCTTCCTCATTCCCTGTGCCGGGTGGCACAACAGCCAGTTGCAACAGCACTGGGACCGAATTCTCCCTAGAGGTCAGGATGTACTCTTTGCCTCTCCAGAATGTGGAGGTTCCTTGGAGCCCAGAAAGAGAGAGTCAGCGTTTAGAGTTGGAGCTTGATAATCCTTCTACTAAACTCCTTCCATGTCTCCCTAATTCATCAGATCCCTGCCTTTCCTTTTCCCTCATCCTCTAGTTTATTGAGCCCGTCTAGGTCAGGCTAAATGACAGAACAAAGACAGGGAGTAGGAAAAGAGGCAGGATGCCTTTGTAGAGGGTGGAGTCGCTTGAGGAATACCAGAGAGAGGTTTTCAAGACAGAAGTTGGTAGTTTTAGTAACATGGACCCCCACCTATTGGTGCACAGGCTCAGGGCTGGCCATGGTAATTGCACTTGGAGCTTTCTGGGTCTTGCATTCCCAAGATCTGGAAATACTTAGTCCATGTCTGCTCCTTTATCTCCAGAAGGGAGCCCTATGTTGCCCCCAGAGTGCCTCTGAGCCTGCTCCCTCTTTGTTCACCATTGTGTCGAAAAATCCTCCCTGCACCTGTGAACACTTAGCTGCCCACCTGTATTCACTCCCAGAGAGAGGTATGAAGGACAGAGAGGGCACTGCCCTGGGACAGGAAGTCCTGGGGGAGCCTGGGTCTGGTCCCTGGTGGCTCTGCCACATGACCTTGAGTGAGTCACCTGGGTAAGCCTGTTCCAGCCTCAGGGTTTGCATTTGTACATACAGCAAGGGGAGTGGGCAGACACTTGTTAACAAGTGGAGAGGTTTTTTTCAAAATGGATCTTAGGAGAGAGCCCAATAAATAAACGAGGTTACAGAAGGCACTTCAGGTTTGGTGCGGGAAGGTCTGCTGGACCCTTGACCCCTTCTGCAGTGGTCTCTGAGCCAGATCATCTTGGATCTTTCCCAGGTCTCCAGTTCTCATTGCTTATATGTGATAGGGGCTGAGTAATGGGTCCAGATTCAAGTGAGTTCAGCAAAGAATCATCTCAGAGGGAGGAATCCAACCTGGTCCACAGTGGGTGTCTATGTTGGGAGAGGGGTGCTGTGTACATGCTGGTCCTGGGAGAAGGTGCACTGTCTTCACCTCTGAGCAAATAAAATGCACATGTTTATGGGAGGAAAGCCCAGAGCTTTCATCTGAGCTTCAAGCCACTTACGGCCTCCCCAAAATAGAACAACCTACAAGGTTTTGTAAGCACTTTTACAAACGTTTCATAGTAGTCACCTCAAACTTGAGTTCCATTTTAATTCAGATGAACGAGGCTGCAAGCTCCGTTGAGGTCAGAACCCGCTCTGTACTGAGAGTCAATGTTATAATGGAGGACACAGCTGGTGCCTCACACACAATTGGCATTTGATGACTACAATGTGTGCCTGAACATATGTGTACCTTCCAATAAGCAGGGATGTTAAAAATAATGAATGTGTAAATGTTTGAGGGTATATTTAATATATCATCATGGTGACATGTTTTAAATCACCTACTATATAAAATAATACATCAAACTAAAAATATGCACTCCCCCCAACGCTCCCTGTTTATAAAACATTGAAACACTTCCCTTACATCTTTGACACCAGTGTCCTTCTCATCACAGAACCACTCTTTAAATCAATTGTCTGTTTTCTGACCTATATTATTGTCTCTACAGTCAAAGGGGGTTGGCTATTTCCTATACAATCTTATATCAGTTATGTTAATTTCAGCTGTACATTTGGCATTTTTATATCTTATAATGTGATCACCCCACTCATTTTATTTTATTAATAACAGTCTTTTTGAGATATAACTCACATACCATAAAAATTACCCTTTAAAAATGTACAGTTTGGTCTGACCAGCATGGCTCAGTGGTTGAACTTCAATCTATGAACCAGGAGGTCATGGTTCAAATCCTGGGCAGGGCACATGGCTGGGTTGTGGGCTCAATCTTTAGTAAGGAGTGTTCAGGAGGCAGCCAATCAATGATTCTCTCTAATCCTTAATGGTTCCATCCCTCTCTCGTCCTCTCTCTGAAATCAATGAAAACATGAAAAAATGTACAGTTTGGTGAATTTACAGAGTTGTGCAACAATCACTGCTGCGTCATTGCAGAACATTTCCATCACCTCCCAAAGAAAACTGCACCCTTAGCAGTCACTCCTTATTCTCTCCTCCCTCTCCCCAGTCCCTGGCAATCACTAATCTACTTTAAATAGGATTTGCTTATTCTGGACATTTCATATTAATGAAATTGTGCAACATTGTGACATTTTATGACTAGCTTCTTTCCCTTAGCATAATGTTTTCAAGGTTCATTCATGAAGTATGAATCAGTTTTCCATTCCTTTTTGTCAAATAATATTATATTATATGGATACTAGTAGTTTGGTGAATGAAATTTGTGCACTCAGGATGTGTGTGTGTGGGGTCTTCCAGCCTGGCCTGTGCCCTGTCACAGTGTGGGACCTCATGATCCATTGCCCTAAAGTGGTAAGGCCCACCCACCCATCTGGGGCTCCTCAATAGATTGCCCCAAAGAGGTAGACTGGAGCCAGGAGAGGCCTGTGGACCCCTGGTGCAGGCATGCATAGAGGCCTCTCTGCCGCGGCCCTACCCCTGTCCCTGGTGCTGCAAGTCCTGCCCACCCACCCTTGCTGTACACGCAGCATGCTGATCTGCCATTACTGTGATAGCGTCCTGACCAATTTGCATATTACCCAATTATTAGTATAGATACATTTTGTTTATCCATTTATTTTGATGAAGATTTGTGTTTTTTCCACTTTTTGATCATTATAAACAATGTTGCTGTGAACATTTGGGAACAAGTTTTGGTGTGGACATATGTTTTCATTTATTTTAGTTATATACCCAGGAATGGAATTGCTGGGCCATGTGACAACTCTATGTTTAACATTTTGAGTAATGGCTGAACTGCTTTCTATAGCAGCAGCACCATCTTACATTCCCATTAGCAATGCATGATGGTTCCAGTTTCTCCCTATCTTCACCAATATTTTGTTATTGTGTGAAATTTTGGTTACAGATATTCTACTGGGCTTGGAGTGGTATCTTGTTGTGGTTTTAACTTGCATTTCCCTTATGACTAATGATGGAGTATCTTTTCATGAACTTATTGGCCATTTGTATGTCTTTTTTGGAGAAATGTCTAATCAAATTATATAGAAGGTATTTCTTTTAGATATCCACAATAGATCACTTAGTATATTGCTTTTAAAAATGATCTTTTAAATATCTTCTCACAACAAAATTTAGGGGTTGTAATTGTGAAGCTATACCCACAAGAAAAGTTACTAAATCTACATTATGGTATCATGCTTGAACAAAATCCTAATAATTCTATCCAGTGACCTCCATAAGCATCCAAGACTTGCATTGACTGAAGTGGTATCAGGCTAATATTTTTCTCAAACAGTATATTTTTGTTCAAAACAGGGTAATTGAAAAAGAATAGCATAATATGAAAGATTCTGTCAGGGCTAGAATATAAACTTCCTCTTTTTTGACAGATAATTTGATGAGGGATAGAGCTTTACTTATACTTAAAGATGTATAATATTTAACAACCAGTGGGTGGATGAACAGAGGGACACATGACTTTAGGAATGAATGAATGAATGGACAAAAAATGGAATGCAACTGCTAAGCCAGTCCAACAAACAACTACACCAATCTAATTCTCTTTATTCTCTCTGAATTTCTACCCAGAAAACCAGCATTGGTCTATATTTTATATTATACAGGATCATATATAAAATTGTTTAAAAAGCAGATCTGCAGTTATATGTTGGAAACAGGACAGCATATTTTCTGTTGTCTGGAATATCTTTATCATCTTCCTTTAAAATGAGACCACCTGAGTCTGCTCAGTTTTCTGGAGGTGATTGAGAAACTCAAAGACCAAGTAACATAACTATAGGATTTGATTCAGGGTGATGATTGCTGGAGCAGGACCGTTAGGTGTGTGAGATGATGCAGGATTCTCTTAGGGTTTGCCTTGTCCAGGTCCTGAATCCACTGCTGCCTTTCCACCAGCATGAGGACAGGGTTGCTGGTGCCTCATGCATGGCCTGGTGCTAGGCGCCTTCCCCTTCTCTCTTCTGTGGTGGGACAGCCACATCCATCTCACAAACCACACTCACTAGTAATTCACCAGTAAATTCCACACAGAGACGGCCCCTCCCAGTCTTCTCCTCTAGTCTTCTCTTAAGAAGACACATGTGAACTAGAAAATAGGGTTCTGGATATTGGGGTAGAGTGAGGAAAGAAAAGAGAAAGAATGGCAGGCAGAGGAACAAAAATGGAAGCTGTGGCCAGACACATGAAGTAACAGAGACGTGGTGAAAGTTGTAGAGGTGGCTTTTAAGGCACAGACCCTGGAGGGGGAATAGTGACAGATAATATTGCTCTTTAGAAAGACCTTCATGGCAGCCATAGGACAGGCTCCTGCAACATTTACTCTGGAGTGTGTGTGGCTGGGGTTGAGGTGAGGGAGGAAGGGACAGAGGAAGGACATGTGGACAAGGCCTGACTCTTTCTGTTACCAATGGTGGCAGGTAAAGAAAGTTAGGTCTGTGTGTATCAGGCAAGTGTCTGGGTCCCTTCCATAGCATTTTAGTCCATTTCTAAATGGGATCACAGCAACTGCTAGTCTTTCCTTCTGTGCCATGGCGGCACTGAGTCTCACCTGTCCCCCAGATGGGTGTTTCTCTTGGTTTTTAAACCTCTGCAAGGAAGGACAGTTTGCAGTCTTCTTCCTCGAATTCCTGTTCCTTATTCTGAGGATATGGGATCAGTGGCTTTGATGTGGTGAACCTGAGGCCCAGCTCTGCATTATGAGGCACTTACTATGGGCCAGGTGTTGTGCTAGGCTCTGGGGTACAAATGTGAACAAGAGACCACCCTTGAGGTGACAGAGCAGGGTGAGCGGTCACAATAAAACCAGATATGTTGCAAGAGGATGGCCAAATGCCAGAGGCACAAAGACCAGAGCTACCAAGCTTACCGGGGACGGCCAAAAAGGCTTCACAAATGAGGTGATTCTGGGGAGGGTTTTGAAGATGGGAGTGCGCCAGGCTGAGTAAGGTGGGGATTTGCTCTTCCAGGTGGAGAGCATAGCATACTGAAAGTTAAGAGGGCACTAAAGAGGAGAGCCTGTTTGGGAAGCTGTGAACAAGACGGCTGACTCTAGTAGGACTGAGATATCACCCTTTGTCATGGTCTCTTGGCATTGGACATTATTCACTAATGACAGGAAGCTATAGGATACATAAGATGAGCATACGTATAGGAGATATTGCTATAGGACTTTTTAAGCAGGGAAGAGAGTCAGATTTTTTGTTATGAAAAAGAGGACTCTGGAGCTGGGTCAGAGCAGCTCTTGTGGCAAACGCAGATCAGGCTTGGGATCAGAGACCCCCAGACAGGTATTTCTGGGGCTTGGGCAAAGGCCTCCAGCAGGGCCATGCCTATGGGCTGGAATGTGGGTGTCTCAGTGATCCATACTGCTGGCTGGCAAGAGGGTGGTGGCAAGGGCTGACCTGGAGGAGACCACTTCCTGCTGCCTGCCCCTGCACATCTGTGTGCAGAGGGTAATGGCACAGAGAGAACAGAGGGAGCTTGTCCCGATGAGCAAGAACCGACCAGCCTCCAGTGGGGAAGTGCAGAGGACGAGATGGTGCTTTGGGAATAGGAATCAGGAATCCATGAAGAAAACACCCACCTGGAAAGCAAGAGGCCGGACAGGCATCTATTTTCGCCCCCACAGTAGGAATAGGGTATCCTTTGGAATTACAGAGTAGATAGAGTATTCAGGCCTGGAAGACTCTGGTGGAGGCAAAGGGACCAGACATGGGACAGAAGCTCACATTCCACCTTCCCGGCACCCCTCCTCCCAGAGCTCTTGGCTGCACTAGCCGTTTCTGCCAGGCACATGTTATCTTGAGATAAAATTATTTTTCACAAGTACATGCCTTTCTGAACAAGATGGTAGAAGGCAGGGACCTTGTCTTGTGACCCTTTGCCTCCCAATCATTTTCTCCTAAAAGTCAGGATGTGAACTTTGCACTCAGCCAACATTCGTTCAGATCTGAGATTTTAGGGAAAGGATCTGAGGAAAAAGTACTAATTTAGAATGGTCTCTGATACCTGTGGAAATGAGGTGCACCAGAAGGGTTTACAAGAAACACAACATTTGGTCCTCTGCTAAAAGAGACCCGTGGGCAGACTTCCTGATCCCAGGGGGGACACACTTTGGAGAACATTCTGAGTTGGAAGCAGCCTGGGCCCTCCAGGTAGCTTCTCGAAGGCCAGGGCCAGCAGCATACAGATTACCTGCTCTGGCTCCAAAGTTACTGCTGCATTCCCTCTGGGGAGTAGCCCGAGAATCTGCATTTCGGACAGTTCTGCAGGTGATGTGAATTCTGCTGGCCCAGAAGCCACATTTGAGAACCACTGCTGACGAGCCGGTTCTGTGAGGAGGGATGAGTCTGTAGTCAGACCCAGGCAGTCATGTTGTCCTTTTTTGGTTTTGCTTTGTTTCATTCCTAAGCCTCCACACATGGCTTTGATGCCCACCCTGGCTGAAACATCTACCATGTCTCCATGAGCTCTGCCATGAGCTCCACCTTTCATCTGCCCAAGGCCCCGGGGCCCTGGCAGACTTTCCCTGCTCCTGGTCTTTGTCCATGGTCTTCCCTCCATCAGGACAGCCTCTCCGAGGCTTCCTAGATCCCTACCTCGCAGACCCCTCTAGGCCTGAACCCTAATGCCAACTCCGCCTGCCCTTCTCCCAGCACCCTCAGTCTGCTTTCATCTCCCATCCTGTCTGCTCCTTCAACCCTCTTCCTGATCTGGCAGGATTTCTCTTCTGCCTTATTTTACTGTTGGTTATGGTGCTCTCTGCTTTAGCACTGCCACTATAAAAAAATACCATGGAGCATGCAGGAGAAACAACAGACTTATTTTCTCAAAGTTCTGGAGGCTGAAAGTCTGAGATCAGGGTCAGCATGTCAGTTTGTGGTAAGGGCCGTCTGCATGGCTTGTGGACCTTGGCCTTGTCTGCATGCCGTGTCCTCTCATGGCCTTTCCTTGGTGTGTGTGCACAAGACAGAGGTGAGGGAAGGGGACGCTCTTGTCATTCTTCCTTTTCTTATAAGGATACTAAATCTATCAGATCAGGGCTCACCCTGATGACCTCATTTAACCTTAATTTCTCCCATAAAGGTCCTATCTCTAGATACAGTCACAGTGGTTCGGGCTTCAACATTCAGATTTTGGAGGGAAACCAACATTCAGTCCATAACATTGTCTTTTTCAGTTAGACTATCCATCTTGCAGGTCCCAGGCATGGTGCCTGTGTCTGACCTCAGTGGCTATGGTGGGAGGTGTTCCATCACTATCTACCTAATCACCGTGAAGGTTTAAAAAACAAACCAAAACAAGCCAAAACCTATTTGTTTACTTTGGCCCTAACTGGCCCCTAGTCCTTGAAATGTACCCACAAAAGCCCAAGGGGGTGGAGAAGAGAAGGTGTTGGCTGAACCCAGTCCATGAGTGGCTGGGTGCCAGAGTTGTCAATGGGCTCATCAGCCTTGAAAATAATGTGGTCTCTAATCTGTAATCACTCAGGGAACTGCCACCCCCAGAGCCAAATTAAGAATGTTTTCCTCGGGCAAAAAAAACCTGTGCTGCCTTTGGCATCCATGTCCGCCTCAGGAATCTCATTACGTGATGGATCCTTCTCTTTTTTTGCTCATTCCCGCACTTCTTCCAGATCTGCACCTTCCAGTTCTCAGATGACAAATAGCCAAGCCCTCGTTCTGCCCTCTTCAACACTTGAATAACTCCCAAACATGATTCCTCTCCCTAAGACTTGTCTTTTAGTTCTTGCTATTTTACCCCATTCCTTTCAAATGAAGCCACTGGTGTCCCCTGGCCAGAGGACCCACATGAATCACAGAAGCTGGAGTGACCCAGATACATCTCTGGGAACTACTGCTCTTTGCTGTCTATTTACAACTGCTTAATGCCAAGGTCACAGGGTGGTTGTGGAGTGATGCTGGTGGTGTTGGTGTTGGGGAGGAGGACCTACTGAATGTGCTTATCTTCTCCATCAACCTCTACCTTATTCCTGAAACTTCCCCTCTGACTTTGGGCATTTTCCTATTTTATTTTTTTCTTCTTCTCTGTTCCTCTGAGTCTCCTGGTTAAAGGAAGAAAAAGAGAAACATGCCCTAAGTTTGGAAAAAGGATTCCTAGACTCAGTTCTTGAGCCCATCTTTCACTTTTTAGGGAAAATGGCAAACCTGTAAGCTCATTTCTTTGTGTACCATCATCCCACTCCATCCCTTCCCCTCTCCTAACCCTCGCCTCTCAGCACAAGGTTGGACCTGATATTATTGCTTTTTTAAATATGGAGCAATCCAGTCTCCCAGTGGAAGCAAGGGAACATCCGCCTTCACACAAACAAATCACGATCAGCAGGCAGTGTTCATAATGGTTAGGAGCAAGCCCTCAGACTCAAGGTGTGGCTCCTTATTTCCTGGAGATGTGGCCTCAAGCACATTCTTAACCCCTCTAGTCCTTGACTTCCCTGCATGCCTAATGGTGATAACGGTGGTGCTTTCCTTAAAGAGACAGTGCAAAGATTAAAAATTGATAACATTTATGTGTATAAATCACTTAGCATTGGTGCATTGCACATAAGTACTTAATATATTTAACAATTATTTTTATCAATGGCGCACACTATTAGGACACAGAAATATGTGTGTAACTGAAATGCCATCTGGGTCCCTGCCCCCTTGTCTATCACACTGGGCAGACATTCCAGCTCCATAGCCTATGGCAACCAAAGGTCCTGCCCCAGGATCTCTGTCAGTTCTAGACACTTCCTTGTGCTTCCGGCCACCTCTTTGCTATCAGATCTTGTTCAGCCTTATCACTCCAGGGCATTAGAGCTCAGCCCATTCACCAGTTACCCCAAGAAGCCCAAACACACAGAACGTTTGATTTTGTGGTTTTACTGAAGAATTGGAGGGAGGAGCAAGAGGGTTATGGAGAAGGTCATTTGCCTCTTTTTCTGCTCTTCTTCCCCTCCTCCTTTCTTTCCTTTTCCAGAGCAAATGACACGAGCCCACGCTCCCTGAGCCTTATTTAACTGCAATGATTCAGTGGAGAGTTACCTTAGTCTGTTTGGGCTGCTATAACAAAATATCATTGATTGGGTAGCTTATAAACAACATTCATTTCTCACAGTTCTGCAGGCTGGAAGTCCAAGATCAAGGCCCTGACAGATTCATTGTCTGGTGAGGACCTGCTTCCCGATTCATAGACAGCTTTTCCCTGTGTTCTCACATGGTGGAAGGGGCAAGGGGACTCTCTGGGGTCTCTTATAAGGACACATCCTATCATGAGGGCTCTACCCTCATGACTTAATTACTTCCCAAAGGCCTCACCTCCTAATACCATCCCTTTAGGATTTAGAGTGTCAACAGGAATTTTGGGGGGAAATACAACTATTCAGTAAATAGCAGGAATATTTCTAAACAAAGTTTTCTTCCTGGAGGAATTCTGTTACCCTGTCCTAAGGGAATAAAAACATCATCACCTTTACTCATGTTTAAGCAAAAATGCTACATCCTCAGGCCAGGACTGCCCAAGGTGACATCCACCTGAGCCCGAGTGGTGAGTGGCATGGTGGAGGTGGGAGCTGCTGCTCTGCCTGAGAGCTTTAGGGCTTGGAGAAGGGTCTGTGGGGACAGACACCCATGCCCGAGCAAAGGCAAACTGAGCCAGGGCTGGGTTTTACTGCTTGAGAAGGGAAGCGGTTGCTTTCCCCAGACTGCAGATCTGACTTTCTGGCAGTGGGACTTTGTGACCCATCAAAAAATTTGAGAAGTAGACAAATTACACATGCTTGATTCAGGCATGCAAAATAAACAAAACCTGTGACAGGGTTGACACACGGGAAGATGAGTCAAGTAAAAATGTACATACCTCAGCCATGAAGGAGACCAAGAGCTCTTTGCCCTGGAGGTCACCGTGAGGGCTCTGGGCTGTCCTGGGAACTGTGAGAAGCAGGAGAAGCTCAGACCTCTGGCTACAAAGTGACTGGCCTTTTGATAAGAGGTTCCAAAGGTGTTCATACTCCTCATTCCCCAAAGTGGTATTCATGTCTCATACCTTTGCCAGAAGAGCTGTTTCTTCTACCCAAATGCTCCACATTGCCTAACACTTCCTCTTTCTTTTTATTCACTCCTTGAGATACTCCTCAGCTTTTGCAGCACCACCTCTGTGACACCGTCCTGATCTCCTCTTGCCTATAGTCAGAATGGCTGGTCCTATTCTCACTGCATTCCCAGCACATGGCCTTGGTGACAATGGGCACTTCCTCCTTCAGTCTCTCAGTGAGTCCTGTAAGACTATCTTGCCTAATTTTTTTTTTTTGGTTAATCCTCATCACCCAAGGACATTCCCCCCCCCCCCCATTTCTCTTTAGAGAGAATGGAGGAAGGAAGAGAGAAAGGGAGAGAGAGAGAGAGAGAGAGAGAGAGAGAGAGAGAGAGAGAGAGAGAGAGAGAGAGATATTGATTGGTTGCCTCTAGCATGCACCCTGACTAGGGGGCCGGGGATGAAACCTGCAACTCAGGTACAAACCCTTGACCAAGAATCAAACCCAGGACCCTTCCGTGCATGGGCCGATCTTCTAACACTGAACACCACCAGCTAGGGCCATCCTACCCATTTTTAAATTCATTCTCAGCTCTATCTGGTGGCTTAGGGAGTGTCTGGCCTACTGTAAATCTCCACATATCTTTAAAAACCCATTCACTGTGATTGTGAATCTATGGAGAACCTCATTCAGCTACCAGTCTGGTCACTCAAGACCAAGGTGTTTATTGTAGACATTTTGCCCTCTTGAAGTTTCTATTTCCCATTTATGGATGAGGAAGAAAGAGCTGAAGAAAGGGATTCTGTGAATTCTAGTTTTTACTCTGTTCTCATAGAACTACTTGCTTTCTGCTCGCATGTTGCTGTGAGTAACAGGGAAAGTGCTGGAGAGTGTTCTTTGATCACAGAAAAGTGGAGAATCTTAATGGACCAGAAACGCCCCCATTGAACAAGAATCATTTGCGGGGAGTAGACTGCGAAGTCACCTAGTCTAATCTTCTCTTTGAGAAAGTTCTTTTCCTTGAGTTCCTGTGGAGAATGTTTCTCCAGAGAACTCATCATTGTTGGAAAATTCTTATTGCTAGAAGGTTCTTACTTTCACAGAATGGAACTCTCTAAAACACACCTTCTGGGGCTGCCCCCAGCAACAGCCCAGACTAATGACTATTTCTCAATATGATAGCACTTAAAGATAGGGACCACCTACCCATTATTCCCTGACCCAGACCTAACATGCAGGGTTGTTCCCCACCCCTTCCTTGCATGACATGGTTTTCAGAAGCCTGCCTTTCTGGCTCTTCAATTCTGCATAAAGGATTTTGTCACCATCTTAAAATGTCACGGCCAGCAGTCCACATAACTCTAAAAGAAACAAGACCTTTTAGTTGATGGTTCCTAGACTTTGTCACCGTGGGCTCCTAGTCTCCTATCTTTCCCCTCTCCAAAAGCACCTTTTATTTGGAAATTTTCTGTGAATTAAACTTACTGAGTAAAAGTCCATCTGCAACTCCTTTTATGTTTGAATTCCTCAGCCTGGCTTTCATGGTCCCAGGACTCCTCTGCAGTTTGTGTCTGATCTGCTCTCCTAGCCTTACTTCTGACTACTAATAATTTTTGCATTAGCCAGCCCAGGCTGCATGGCAAAATACCATCAGCTGGGTGGCTTAAACAAAAGACATCTATTTCCTCACAATTCTGGAGGCTGGAAGGCCAAGATTAAAGTGTCAACAAAGTTGGTTTCTTCTGAGGCCTCTCTCCTTGGTTTGTAGATGCCTGTCTTTTTCCTGTGATCTCACAGGGCCTTCCCTTTGTTTATGTCCTTGTCCTAATTTTCTCATATTATAAAGACATCAGTCATATTGGATTAAGGCCCACCCTAATGGGTGGCCTTATTTTACCTTCATTAACTCACTAACGTCCCTATCTCCAAACAGTCACATTCTGAGGTACTGGGGGTCAGGACTTCCACACAGGAGTTTGGGGAGATACGATTCTGCAACATTCTACCTGACTTTTGTCCACTTAAGCTGGTTTTACCTTGTCTTCTTAGAACATATCTTTTATTTTTACTTCTGATGCCTTTGTTCCTCTGCCTCTTGCCCTGCCTCCCCTACTTCTCCTCCCAGGCCAGTCTTCCAAGAGTTCTCATGCCGACTGGTTGTCCATTCTGTTTAGATCCACAAAGATGGAGAATTCCCTTCCCCCTGAACCAGCCTATCTGCTGCTTCCAGAGCATCCCACTCCAGAACTGGACCTAGAAAGACCTCAAGTTTTATACACCAAAGGTGCTTTTCCTTCTACTCTGAGATAATGTTCTTGAGGTGGGGGGCAGTTTACATAGAATGTGGTCTTTTTTCTATGCTGTGAACACTCAAACATTTCTTAATTGGTTCCCCACAATTCAGGAGTATTGCTATCCATGTTCCCTCTGCAAGACAGGGCTCTCCTAAACTTCACCTGCCAAGATCCCTCAGTCAAAGCAAAATCAATAGAGCCCACTTTTCTTTCCATTCCACTCTGCAGTTCCTCCCCAGCATGCACACACTCCAACACACACGCACCTCCCAGCGCCTCAGCCTTGTATATCATCTTAATGCAGTTGCTTAGCAACCAGCAAGGGAAGTGTGATAGCACCTCCTAGCACTGTCCCTGGAACACAGCAGACAATACAAACAGTTCCCTGGCTCCTCTCTGCAACCAGAGGAAGGTAACTGTCAGAGGTGGCCAGTATTATGCTCCAGAGATATTGGCTCATCCTCCATGGGCCCAAATTGGTTGTTGCTTTGCTTTTACTTGGCATTGGGTAATGTCTTTGTGGGGGCGGCTGGGTAGGTGGTTCTTGAAGGGCCGGATCTCTCTGCTTGCACTTGTTCTCAGGATGCCTGTAATGCAAAAGGGCCGCTTGCAGAATCTTCTCTGCTCCCACGCATCCCTGCCCTGCACCAAGCTCACATCCGCCCAGCCTCACCCCCAGCCACCACGTTTCCTGTAGTCTTTTCCATTTGGAGGTTGTTCCACAATGATCTGGCCCTGCCCTGCCCCACTCCTCCTTATTGGCCTTGTGAGAGCACAAGGTAAAACCAGTCCCTCGTTCCTCTGCCTTTCAGATGCTTCTCCATGCTGCTGGACAGCCACTAGCTTCTCAGATTATCCATGTCTCTGTCCCTTACATTCCTTACATCCCAGTCTCAGACCCCTGGGCTGAATGCCACACACGTGGCATCTGAAGCTCACCACCTGTTCTCTGTTGGTGTCCTGATTAGAAACTGGATCATTGTGACTTGGAATTCCCAGGTGTGTCTAGCACACAACAGTAGAGAGGCCGAGAGAGTCTGGAGTCTGAAAACATATATTTCAATTCCGGATGCTCATTTTTGTTGTCTTGACAATGTAACTAAGGTCAAGTTTCTCTAATTTCTCTAAGTCTTTGTTTTACAAAGATTGGACTATTGCCTCACTAGGCTATTATGACAAACATATAAACTAACAAATAGAAGGGACCCAATAAAATACACAGCATGCAGTTGGAAAACTCCAGTCCCATCCTCTTCTTCCATCTCTACTTCTTTATTTTTCCTTTGCCACCTGCTCTTCCTCAAGCAAAAACTAGACTTCTGGTTGGATTTTCAGAGGCAGTGCATGTCTTGACTGGGAAGGGAGGCAGAGGGTGAGCTCGAGGGTTACCACTCAGTACCTCTGACTTTGGGTCCCCCACTTTCCAGCCCTGAGGTTCCTTTTGTGCACTCGTGAAGTGAAGCTAAGAACAGCTGACTTGTTTAATACACAGAGCTGCTGTCAAGCTCAAAGGAGATAATAATGTGTGTCAATATCCTTTACACCTATCAAGGTGTTTTACAAATTTAGAGATAAAAGTTTTCTTGGACAAACTGGGCCCCATTCCCTCCACCTTGTAAAATAAAGGTATTAGATTCCATCCAGCATGTCTCAAGCCCCCTCAAGTTCTAATGTAGCACACTGAGAGATGACAGTTGCCCTCCAAAGGCCTTAATGGACAGATAGAGCCTTCTTCACACACAGTGTTTGTCTGTGAGAATAATTTGCATCAATATTCCCACTCTCTCATCCCTGGGGTCTCAAGACCAAGATAGCTGGTTAGCACCTCATCAAAACCTTACCTAGAACTATTTTAGAGGCTTCTTCTAGTTCTGGTTTAGGATGCACAGAGCTCAATCCTTTCAATAAGGAAAACAAATGAGTTAGAACCTGCCCTCAGAGTGGCAGAGGTACCAGGGAAGCAGTCACTGGTGTAGGTGTGTGAAGTTCATGTCACAAGTACTTCCTTGGTGGTTATGTGTTTAGTAGTGGCCTGAAAAAGAGCTGAATTTGCAAATGGAGGATACTTGAGACAAGAGATATCAAAGTATGTGATATCAGTAATTTACATAAAAACACGACCAGCAAATAGAATTTGGATGTTATTGAAATCTTGAAGATTGGGAGTCTGGCCAAGGACGAACAAACATTCCGAGACATTTGCATTCTCTTTGGTGAGATTTTCCCCCCAGGCAATTATAGAGTCTCTTTTTATAAAGAGGATCCCAACAGGAAAGATGGGTGCTGCCAGCCGCTCGAAAAGCTCTGGCTTGGCTTAGAAGGAGGGTGCAACTTCACTCAGGGACTTTACTGCCAACTTCCCTCTAATCCCATGGCTTCAGGGGAAAGATGAATAGAGCCTTCTGTTAAAAAGTTGGGAGCTCCTGCTTTATAATAAAGTTGCGAAAGGTCAAGTACAAGTGTCAATGGTTAACCACAGAACCACTAAAAATACAGTTATTAGGTGGGGGAGCAGCGGGACGCAGATGTGATGTACGTTATAACTGGACCCATGGAATAATTTAATAATGTTAAATGTTGGCAATCTCCCAGTACAACCCTTTCACTAACAAATAAGAAAATAGTCTCCAACATGTTAACAGTGGTTAGTTGGGAATTGCGGAAATGTGGGTGATTTTTAGTTTCTAGTTTGTTTCTTTTACTTTTCAAAAACAAAAACAAAAACAAAAAAAGAAAAACAGGAAAATGACTTGCCTGAGGTCCTGTAGCAACCTGGAGGCAGAGCTTGCCTCGCCCCCGAATCTGTTGACTTTCATTCCTCTGCTTGTCTCAAGGGTGTGGGCAGAGGGGTGGAGGGTCTACCTGAGACTAGAACTGGGCTTACAATTTCCAGGATAATTTGATAACCATTTTCCTCTGAATAAAACATAGGCTTTTTCTACGGGGAAATTTTAAAAATTAAATGTCAGTTGAAAGCAAATATCTCAATGCACACCTGGTTCGACAGGGTTAAAACCACCCGAGGAAAGATAATGGGAAAATGGAACCTGTGTTTGGATTTCTTAACCCACATCCCACGCAGCCTATCACTTTAGGGAAGAGGAACACAGCTAATGGGGTGGTAAGAGCACTGTGAATGCCTTCCCCCGCACAGGCTCCTGTCTACAGCTTTTGTTCCATGGTCTCTTCAGTAAACATGACTCAGTCTGCTGTTTGGGCTCCACTTCCCCTACGCTCTGCTGTGCCCATCATGCCTGACTCAGGGGGCATGCTCAGGGGCCTCGCAGGTCCCGCTGCCTCTCATCTCCCCAGCTGACCAAGCTCCCTTCTGCTCCTCTGAGCACCGAGATCCTCCACCCTTCCCAGCTTTCAAAACATCAGTTAATACCGATGGTGTCTCCCCACCTTCCCATTAAAAAAAAAAAAAAAAAAGTGCTGTACACTAATCTTGACAAACTGCCAAGTGCTTTTTTCACCCACCTACTCATCTATAACATTTGTAGTCTCCAGCATATGCGTGATACCCAAAAGGCCAAGTAAAGGTCAAAATGTGTTCCTGTGAGCAATGAAAACAAAAGACAGGAAAACCTCCCAATCACCTCTCCTCTGGTAAATGCTTGTTAGAGCAAGAACATTATATTCTTAATGTGCTTGGAGGCTGGTCATCTGGGCCAGCCCACACTTGTGAACTTGTTTTGGCTGGAAGAGTCAAAATAGGAGCTTCAGTTTATTTGGAGGCGCTTTATTTTGAATTCAAGACAACAGTAAAATGTCCCAGCACTTTCTATAACAAAATAACAAACAGCATTAAATAGAAAGCATGGGGTCTCCTTCCCCTATGCCACCAAAGCCACAGTCAGCTCAAGGAGATAGAGAGATGAAGACATGGGGCTGCTGACCCAGGCTCAGGAGTAAAGGGGATTTAATGCCAAAACTATTTCTGTAGCACCCACCATGCAAGAGGCCCAGAGATCTATAGCACAAATTTGCCATGAGCATCAGTGGAGCTGTTAATGTTGGATGCTGCATCCTGTCAGGTGCCCAAGATAAAGGCAGTGGGGCTACCACATCAAGTCAGTGAATCACCTTTAGTTTGGGGGATGCCATGCCCTGTCTAAGAAGGGAGTGTTGTTTGCCAGGACATTTGGGATGGGGTGCCAGCTGCTTGCCCACCTGCAGTAGGACTTTTCTCTCTCCTTTTCCTTTCTTCTCATGGGCTAGGAAGGGCCCATCTTGGCCCAATTATACATGTTGACTTTTGAGTATGAGGAAACAAAGTCCCTAATGCATTTGTTCACATTTGAATTCTCTCTCTCTCTCTCTCTCTCTCTCTCTCTCTCTCTCTCTCTCTCTGGTCACCACAATTCATCCCCATTCTACCTGCAATGGTAGATCAGACTAAGACCAGTTCTGAAACCAATGAGACACTTCCAGTGGTTGGGTTGTTCTAAGGGAATGCTGCTTCCAGGTGTGATTTCCCATGGTCCGGCTGCTTGAGGGGGAATAGCCTGGAAGTGCCAACCCATTTAGCCCTATCAGTCACTGAGACCTGACCAAGGTGGCTTTGGAAGTTGTTCCCCAAGAGCAGGAGAAATGCAGTGTCAACAGACACAAGCCTATCACCAAGGATGAAGTGAGAAAAGGAAGGCGCCACACACCTGTCAGTGTCCTAGTCAGTACTCTTATAGTTGCAGATGACAGGCACCCCAGGAGGGGGATTTGCTGGCTACAATCCCAAACTAAGGGAAGATTTGGGAAGCAGCTGACCCCGGGATGACTGCCTTGAGGACCTCAGACATGACCAGGTGTCTCTGTGTCTACCCCTCTGCCTCTCTCTGCATGTCGGCTTCTTTCAGGACAACTTCTGTAAAAGCAGGGGGCATCGCTGCTAATGGCATCCACACTTTCATTCTTAGCCTTCTCAGCCACAAGGCAAAGCTTCTTTCCCTAAGCTGAAGTTTTAAAAATGCCAAAGAAGAACTCCGATTGGTTTAGCTGAGATCATGTGTCCAGGTCTGGTCTAGCACCCAGCCAAGACAGTGGGGAGCCATGTGTGCCCCAGTTTGAGTAATGCATCACCTCCTGTGGTCCAGACCACAAGGAGCAGGTAGCAGAGATGCTCTCACAATGGCAGCTTCCACTAGAACTAGCCAGTTGCTGTGGGAGGAGGAATACTCGGCAAAGACTGTGAGTGAAATTTCTCTGAAATGGGAGGCGGTATTGCACACAAGACAACTGTGGTCCCCTGCAATAAATGTGTAAGCTTTGATCATGTAGCAGTTTGTGATCTGTGGCTAGCAGGTATGTATATCTATTGAGAGGGCTGTTAAATTTGAGAAATGGAGAGAAACGGTGACATCTAAAGTGCTTGGGAATTGGCAATGTATAATTATGTTACCGCTAAGAACTATATAAAACTTTGCAGAAAGAACCAGTAGCAAGGTCATGAATTATACATCAATAAATCATTTGTATACTAGGGCAAAGTATAGGTTGTTTGACAATCTTATATAATAAAAGGCTAATATGCAAATCAACTGCAGGGTGGAACGACTGGTCGCTATGATGTGCACTGACCACCGGGGCCAGATTCTCAATGCAGCGGTGCTAAGCCTTCAGTCAGAAATCATCTGAGGGCTCCCAAACTGCAAAAGGGCACAGGCTGGGCTGAGAGCCCTCTTATCCCCCTGCAGTGCATGATTTTCATGTCCTGGGCCCTTAGTAGTTATTATAGATAAGAGATAACTGAGCTTGAGTTCCTGGTCATGTTGACCTGCTTATAAGATTGAAAAGACCAAGCCACATGTTTACAGGGTGTTCTATTTCCTAAGCTTGAATGCAGTGTCAATATTAGTGACAGTCTTCCCACAGAATTATGCCTGATTTGTAATTGTACTGCATCTGTCTAGAATTGAAAAACAACCTTGCTCTTCCATCTTGAGTGAATGGTGTTTCTTGTTTGTTTGTTTCTAAAATCTTCACCCAAGGACATTTTTCCCACTGATGTCTAGAGAGAGTGGTACGTTGGGAGGAGAGCTAGAAGGGAAGGAGGAGGGAGGTAGGTGAAGGAGAGAGAGAGAGAATCATTTAAGTGAGAGAGACACATCCATTGGTTGGCTCCCACATGCACTTCTACCAGGTCTGGGAAACCTGCAACCAAGGCACATGCCCTTCCCCGGGAATTGAACCCGAGACCCTTCAGTTCCTGGGCCCATCCTCTCTCTAATCATGTATTTTTTTGATTCTGCCTTTTAACTCTTCAGACTATACTTTGCCCTTTTTCAAAGGGAGTCTTAATGTTTTAATACTAGTGAATACTTAGTAATGGCCTTCCAAAGATGTCCACATCCTAATCCAACCATCTGTGAATATGTTAATTTACATTGCAAAAAAAATTTTTGCAGGTGCAATTAGATTAAGAATCTTGAGATGGGGAGATTATCCTGGATTATGGGAATGGACCTAATGTTATCACAAGAGTCCTTATAAGCGTGAGATAGGAGGATCAGTGAAGATGAGGACAGAAGGAAATGTAACAACCGAAGCAGAAGTTAGAGAGAGTTGAAGATGCTACCCTGCTGTCTTTGAAGATGGAAGAAGGGAACATGAGCCAAGACGTGTACAGTTTCTAGAAGCTGAAACAAAAAAACAAACAAAAAAAATTAAAGAAAAGGATTCTCCCTTAGAAACTCCAGAAAGAAGATGATCCTGAAGGCACCTTAATTTTGGGACTTCTGACCTCTCAAACAGTAAGGCAAGCTTGTGTCATTTTAAGTGATAAGTTTGTGTTAATTTAGTACAGCAACAGCAGAAAACCAATATAACTACTTTTCTGGAAAGCAACTTGGCAACATGTACTAAGAGATACAAGAGTTTATGCTTCTGACTCAGTCATTCTACTTCTAGGACTCTCCCAATGAAACAATCAGATATACAGAGATGTACTTATCTATGCAGATGTTCATTACACTATTATCTATAATAGCAAAGCCTTGGAACCACCCGAGGCCTCTACTGGTGGTCTTATCTTTACTTCAGTCACAACATTGTTCAAGTAAGAAAACATGGCCCACTGAAAGAGGACCATCTCCCTTTAAGATGTTGCTTCTAGAATGTGTTTAATCACAGGTGGAGATCACCTGTGTTAGAAAATGTTGTCAATCTACTGCTTCAACAAAAAAATGTTGAGCATGCTGGGACCTGAGCTGAGGAGGATAGAGACCAAGAACACATGGGATTATGGGTGCTGCAGGAGCCTGCCAGAGAGATGGTTATCAACACAAAGACTTCAGAAAAGGTGATGAGGTCCCACTTAAAACTTGAAGGATCATCAGGAATGAGCCGCAACTGAAAAGCCAGTGCATGGAGTGCGGTCATTTCCTGAAAGTGGATATAGATGCTGGCTGCTCACCAGGAATTCAGAAGCTCTGCAGCCAGAAGCAGGACTAGCAGCCCTCTTGTTAAAGAGCTACAGAAAAACAAACAAAACAACAACAAAACAAAAACTGGAAACAACCTAGGCATCCTTTAGTGGGTGACTGGTGTAGCCATGCCATAAAATACTACTCAGCAATAAAAAGGAATGGACTATTGATAAATGCAATAACCTGGATAGATTTTGAGGGCGTTATGTGATATGAAAATGAGTCGGCCTCAAGAGGTTTCATACTGGCTGATTCCATTCTTAAAGGGACAAAACTACAGAGTAGAGAGCAAATTAGTATAGTCATGATGGGAATATGTTCTGAGAAATGCGTTGTTAGGTGATTTCGTCATTGTGTAAACACCTAATCTAGATGGTAAAACCTGCACACCCAGGCTGTACAGGATAGCCTATTGCTCCTGGGCTACAAGACTGTGCAGCACGATACTGTACAGAACATGAAATTAAATCAAGCACGAGATAAAATGATGCAACCAAGAGCCAGGGTAAACATGAGATGTCTGAGGCTGCTGCAGGCGATACGCAGCATAGTTTTTATAAGTAGAAAGTACACCCTGAAATAATGGAAACAGCATAGTCAACACATAAACCTGTAATATAGTCATGAATTATCATTGTTATGTACTGTACGTAATTGTGTGTGCTGTACTTTTCTATGACTGGCAGAGCAGTAGGTTTGTTTGCACCAGTGCCACCACAAACATGAGGAATGCATTGCACTACATGTCATTAAAGCTATGACATCTCTAGGCAATACAAGTTTTTTAGCTCCTCATAATCTTATGGGACCACTGTCATATATGTGGTCTGTCACTAAAGTATTGTTATATGGCGCATGACTATGCTTGCGGAAATGAGGAGGCAGGTATGACTATAAGAAGATAGAACCGCTCTGTATCTTGTCTGTAGGGTACTTACACAATCATATGGGACAAGATTGCATAGAACCCCTGCCTCAGCCCTCCCTCCTTTCCCTCCCCACCCCCCACATATCCATGTTAAAAAGATGCTGAAAATGGAATTAGGTTTCTTGTCTCCCCACAGCGATAGACCAATGTCAGTTTCCTGGTTTTGCTATTACACTACAAGATGTCACCATTAGGGGAAGATGGGTCAGGGTACACGAGACTCTGTGTGCTATTTTTGCAACTTCCTGTGGGTCTATAATTATTTCAAAATAAATTTAAAAAAATAGCTGCAGACTAAAATTCCTCTGCCTGATGACACTTCTGTCCCCAGGAATTTTTCGCCACTCTAATAGTTCTAGGTCCATTTCAGTTGGTGTTTAAATACTCCATGGTTTCCCTATCACTTCTTAGATATCTGCTCATGGTCACATAGGACAGGGAGATGATACCAGCAATTGATTTCCACCTAAATCTCCTGTGCCTGCCTCTTCCTTAACAATGGTCAGGTGCATTGTTTCCCAAATACCGGTCTGGAAGATCGGCTGTGTTTGTGAGTTACCCTGGACATGCTGTAAGAGTCTGGCTTTCTTCTCTCCCCCTCACCAACTCTAGATGAGGAAGAAGAAATAGCCTCTACACAGACGAGAGGGAGGAGACAGCTAAGAGTGAGAGCTATAGCGAGTAGGTGTTCTGGCATAATGGAAAAGGCATCGACATACTCTCTGAATTCATTCATTTATTCAAGCAGGTGTCTTTGTTCAGGTTGCTATAGCAGAAACACCACAGTCTGAAACAACAGTTCTGGACGCTGGAAAGTCCAAGATCAAGGCACTGGCAGGTTGGGTGTCTTATGAGGACCCTCTTTCTGGTTCACAGACAAATTTTTGTTTTTCTGTGTTATTAACCCCAGTCATGAGGGCTCCACCCTCCTGCCTTAATCACCTGCCAAAGATTTTGCCTTCTAAAACCATCACCTTTGAGTTAAGACTTCACAGATGAATTTTGAGGGGGTTACATATATTCAGTCGAGAGCAGCAAGTGTTATCAAGTCCTCCTTGGGGCGTGGCATGGTGTTACACACTGGGTGCTGATGGTTCCTGGCCTCCTGGAGGTTATGGCAGATGGTCTCAATTTAAGCTCTCCTGCTCACCAGTCTTGTGACCTCTGAAAAGTCACTTCATGTCTTTGAATTTTGGTTTCTTCTCTGTAAATTGGGGTTATTAACCCAACCTTTTTGGATTTCTGTGGGGTTGCATACGGATTGAGCACAGTGTCTTAAACTGTGCAGATGTTCAGTCTTTCACATTAGTTCTCACTGTCTTCCCTCTCTGCTCACCTTCTATGCGAATCACTTATATCGGGTGGAATCTGGCCACCACTGCGGCAGCCCCGGGCTCAGTGTTGTAGGTTCAGTCAAATTAAATGCATGGGCATCTGCACAGTTCTGTAGAGCACAGGCCAAATGAAGTCGGGTCAGAAAAATTTCTTTTTGTATTTCTATTCATTTTTCTTTTCTATTTTTAATTCTCTGTGTTTGGTGTATTTATTATCATATCTTCTTGGTGAAATTTGCCTTGTTAAAATCTCTGCTCCTCAATCACATTTTAAACTCCTTTTCTGCAAATCTAGCTCATTTGTTAGTTTATGTATTTACATCAACTGTCTTTCATTTAGTAATTGTCTGGCTTATATTTATTTGTTTCTGCCCCCTATTTTCAACTTCCTATGTCATAATGTTTTAGATTTGTTTCTTGTAAACTACATATGGTTGAATTTTTTAAAAAATTGAATCTAAAAGTCTTTGTCCTTTAACAGGCAATTTAAGCTTTAAAACATTTATTAAGATGTCATATAGTTAGTACATTTCTACTATATCATTTTTTGTTTTCCACGTTTTACCCTCATCTTTCTCCTACCTCATTGCCTTTCATTCTTTTATTTCTTCCTTATTCACCCTCTTGACTTAGAACTTACATATTATAATTCTATTATTTTTTTAAAAAATGTATTTCTGTTGATTTCAGAGAAAGGGAGAGGGGAGAGAGACAGAAACATCAATGATGAGAGAGAATCATCAATTGGTTGCCTCCTGCACACCCCATACCGGGCATTGAGCTCACAATCTGGGCATGTGCCCTGACCTGGAATCCAACTGTGACCTCCTGGTTCATAGGTTGATGCTCAACCACTGAGAGACGTCAGTCAGGCACAGCTCTATTATTTTAATGGTTCTGCTCATTTTTAACACATTGCTTGAATATCTCAATTTAGTCAATATTCTCCTCCTCCTTCCCAAAATGGAAGGACTTTATGACACTGACTCAAATCTTTCTCCTTCCATCCTAAGGGATTGTCAACTCCTGTGTCAGGGTTACCAACCTTTCAATACTTCCTTCCCCAGTTTGGCTCTTAGGATTATCTTTGACTTCTCATACCTCTCCCCACCCTAGTTGAAATATATTTATATGTGATTAAATTAAATGTAATTTGAATATATTTACATTTGATTAACTAAATGTTTCAAAGATACTTTTATTTTATTAAACTAAATATATTTCAGATATACATTACATAGCCCTGAATCATTCTATAAACTCCAGTTCTTGATTTTCTAATCTATGAGTGGCATCAATGTAGGAACTTTCTCCAATGTTGATTGTTTGTATGGTTTGTAATTTTGAATTATGTGTGTGTATCTGTGATGGGTGGGGATTTCCATGGATTTGATTGTGAAAACATCCTCAAGTTTTGCTCTTCCTCTGCCCAAATCACTTGTTACCATTTTTGTATTTGTTTTTATTTAACTACTTGACTAAAATTTCCACCCCACATATGTAGGATGGCCCAGGCTTTGTTTTAAATTTCTTTTTTTTTTTTTTAACTGGGTCACAGGCAGAGGTCAAGCTTTTTCATCTCGGTGGCCTAGTGAGCAGTGTGCTATCTATTCTCTGTACTCAGCCCCTGACTCAAAAGGATCTGAAGCCGATGACATCACCTGCATAAATACAGTATAACCAGCTCCACACCTCATAGCTTTGGCTCCACTCACCGCTCTGAATGTGAGTCCCATCTATTTCTGATGCCTGAAAAATTTCCCTTTTCTCTTGGGTGTGGCTGATATTTTTGGGATTCGGTTTATCCGGCTTTGCAGGCATGGCATGGGCCTGGTCTATGTTAGGTCGATCTCTCACAATGACGGTCACATTCTTACACAGGTAGAAGCTCACTTTCATTCTTTCAGTCAGCAAATGTCCCAGAACTTAACAGTGTAAGGAGTAAATGTGAATGTGTAAGTCCGGCAAAGCCAGCTAACGAAAGGTACCCACTCTAGGGCATGGATGCTCTAAGAGGGGCCTGACTCGGCCAGTGGTCAGGGAAGGAGAAGCCCAGATGTCACTGAGGCCAGAGGATAGCCTCAAGGGGCTGTAACTGCAAGGGTGGGGCTGTTGCCAGTGCCCTCCTTCTCCCCCCACCCCCCCACCCCCTTCACGGTGCAAGGTCTGTCTGACTTGGCTGTTAGCTTTCTCCCAGTGAAGTAGCAGGAGCCCAGGGTGATCAAACACAACGGGGGTGGGGGTAGCTGGCAGGGGCAGGATTTCCCCTGGCACGATGCTCTAAAATGTTGTGAACCACCCCAAATAATGCCATTTATGCTGTAAACGAAAAAGAAAAAGGGGATGTGAAAAACTTGTCTACAGAACATTGCACCTGGAGTATTTTGACTAGTGGGATGGAGAGGAAAATTCAGAACTGTATTTCCTTTGCCCTCTGGGCCAAGAGTTGGGGATTTATTCTCCTTCCAGATGACAATCACAAAAAAGGATGCCGGATTATTCTCTAACTCAAACATTTTGGTCAGTCAAATAGCCAATGGGGTGATGAAGGGGAGGGTGTGGAAGAGTCGGTTTCTTAAAGGAAAGAGCCCTGGACAGGAAGAGCCACAGCCCAGCTCTCCCTCCAGCTTCCTGCAGGGACATGGATCAGGGGTGCTGGGAAGCCAGGCCCTTTCTATGTCAACTGTGGAAGTTACGCTAAGAGCCCTGGAGGACCCTTCTATCTCTGGTCTCCAACATAGTCTACAGGGGAGATGGCGTGCTACTGAGGCCCCGGCTGCCCTGCCTTCCTGGGGTTCCCAATGAGCAACAGTCCCCCGGGCCTATCGCTTTTCTGGGCTTTGGAGCAGCCTCCCTCCCCACCTGCCCTCCTCCACTTCCTCTCACTGATAACCTGGATGATCCAACATGTTCCCTCAGGAATGTTTCTCATCCTCAACTCCATCTGTGCAGTTAGCTCTGCCCAGCTGTACCAAGAGAACGGAACTCTGTGTCATGAAGCAAGGAGCTGAGTGTGCGCCCACTTGGTGTTCATTAACCTGCCTGGGCCGGGTGGTGGGAAGGAAGGCCCCGGGCTCCCTCTGGAACTTCCTTTTATGGACACAGATTGCTGACCGGTCCCTGGCAGGCCTGTTCTAAACCAGGTGTGGCAGGAGCATCCTGCCTTTTGCTGACCCAGTTTGTCACCCCAGAGGCAGGGCCCGCAGAGTTGAAAAGTTTGTGCCGGTGGCACTGCCTGGAGCCTGCACTGCCTAGGCCTGGTCCTTCCCTCCGCCCCTTTCCCCAACTCCTCTGGGACAACCTGTTCTCTTCTCTGCACTTCCTGGGCGTGTCTCACCCAAAGGCTCCCTCTCAGCTTGGCAGGTATGTGTCATTTCCTTCTACTGGGGAGACCCAGACTCTCAGTTTCCCTGCCCAGGCTGGGCCCTGGCTGAGGGAAAGGGATGAAAGGGCTGGCCCCTCGAGGCCACAGCATACTAAACTCTGATAAGGGCTTATTGTTTGGGTGAACTGATCATCTGTAGGAGGCTTTCTGTGTTTTCACTGAGAGATGTTTGGGAAAAGCAGGGGCCTGGGACAATCTGTTTCATCTTGTTTTCTGCCACCTGCACCCTGGTCCCCAACCCCACTGCTGTTCCCAGAACTGCTCCCCTTTCCCTCCTCTGTCCCCTCCCTATTTCTTTGGGACCCTTTGGCTTTTTGGGAAGCCCCCTGGGGAGCATCCTGACCCTCCCTGGGGCGGCTAGCAGGGTGATGCAGAGCCTGTGACTGGGCAGGAGGGACCCAGCCTCACAGGTCCATCTCTGGCAGATCTGGTGAGTGCTTCTCTATCAGACCAGGAGGAGGGAGAGTTGGCATGCAGGCACGGAGCCATTCCCGTGTGAAATGTAAAACCTCTGTGTGGAAATGAGCTTCACCGAGTAAGTGCTGGCATTGTCAGAACTGCTCTGCCCGCATTGTCTCACTTCTTTGTGTCAAGAGAGACCCGCTGTACCCATGTGGGAATTCTTGTGACATTGGTTCCTGAGTCAGGTCTTCCAAGGCAGCAGCCACTCCTGCTCCCCTCAGGGTAGAAAATGGGGAAAAAATGCAGCTCTCCCACTGGGCCTGGGGCAGTCCCTCTGCTGGGATAGGGACCAGGAGAAGGGCCAGCGCATTCTATTGGCCATGGGACTTGTGTGGTCTTGGGCCTACCTCTGAGGGCCTCGTCTTGCGCTAGTGGGAAGGAGTTTTCTGGGAGTATCTATCTGAGGAGGCGAAGATCTGAAGATCGAGAGACTGAAGGACTTGAAGCAGTTTAGATGGGAGAAGCCTGGAGGAGCAGGTGAGCTATTTTCTAATACTGAAAGGAGGTTAGGGGAAGTGAAATGAGTTCTGGTTTGTGTATGTCCAGAAGGCAGACCTGGGAGTTTATAGAAAAGTGTAATTGGGCTAAATATAGAAGGCCTTCTTATCGTTAGAGGGCTGAGCAATGGAACAGCTGCTAGAATTTTGAGGTAGTGAGTTTCTAATCACTAGAAGAAACCCAGCAGCAGGTAGCCAGGAGGGAACTCTTGTACCAGCCTGAAGTTTGGACTGCATGATCTCTGACAGCTCATCCATTGTAAGCCTCTGTGTCTCTGATTCAGGTCTAGCCCTGCCCTTTCCTCCAACTCTACAAGGTTCTTGGAACCCATGTCTACCTTTCTCATCACAGACCTCCTTCCCTGAGCAAGATGGAGATGCTGGGCTGGCCTGTGTCTGGGGTGGACTGTGTGCCGACTCTTAGCAGAAACCCTAGAAATGTCTGTCATGTGCAGAGCTGGTACAGTCACCAAGCATTTCTGTTGCCTGTTTCTGTGAATTCTTGCTGGTCATCTCACCCACCCCAGGTCCTGTGGGCCAAGATTATTCTGCCTTGTGCTGCCGATGAGGAAGTAAGGAAATACTCGGGCCACTGCAGAGCTAAGATTAGACCTGGACTCTGCTCTCCTGCTCCCGAGGCCATTTGTGGAGTGCCCGTGTGCATGTTCAGGCATGCTGCAAACAGCTTCGAGTTGAATCCTTGTGGCAGCTCTGAAATAGCTGCATTATTGTCCCATTGCACAGAGGAGGAAACCAACGCTCAGAATAGTTGGAACTCTGTCTGGGACATAGCTAGTAAGGGACAGAGCTATACCATTATCTCCTTCACCAGGAGCTATGAGGGACAACCATGAGTGTGCAAGGAGGGGGCCCCATGCTGCTGCAGAACATGTACCCCAGGGGACTGGCTGGGGCCCTTCAATTCCTTGCTCCTAGACGAATGATGGCCTGCTTCATATATTCCCATTCCTGAGCTAAATGCAACTGGGGAAAAATGTATAAGTTACTATTCCCAGCTTATGAGAATCTTGAGGTCCAAAGCAGTGAGCCCAACATTTACAATAAGCCTGGTGTGCTGATACAGAGCAAGAGTTCATCTTATTGAAGGATGGGGAGGAAAGCTTTGACAGAGATGGAACTGGAAGTGGGCTTTGCAAAAAGTAGCCATAGATAGGCAGACATAGAAGAGTATGGGGATGGGAGACATTGTGTTCAGTGTCACAGGGACCAAACAGAATCGGGCCCCTGAATTCTTGAGCTATTATTACAAAAGCATGATTGCCCCTCCCATTTTTTCTACCCACCTATGGATGGCTCCCATCCCAGACAGAACTTTCCAGCCCAATCTTCTCAACCTCTGGCTTGGTGAATAGCTTGACCGTGGTCCCATGTTCTGTAGAAGGTTGTAGGTGACTTGGGCTCCTCTTCCAATTGCCTACCAATTCCTGTGGGTTCTAGAAATCTTCCTTTATCCATGCCTTATTGTTGTCCCCTCCCCCCCCATTCTGGGTGAGACTGTAATTCTTGCCTAAATCAACATGTCAGCCACCAGATTGCTGCCCCAGGGTTTTCCCTTGCACATCTGTCTTACTCATAGCACTCGGAGCCTTTGCTTTTTGGCTGTCCTGCCCACATTTATTCTAAGTTTTGCTGACAACCTTTCTTTGTTTACAAACTTCCCCATCCATGAAGGCCCAGCTTGGAGGCTGCCCTTCCCAATCAGGTGAAGTTAACTCCTTTCTCTTTGGTTGCCTACCCTTCCTCGCGCCCTGGGTATAATTTGATTTGTGCCTCTCTAGTAGCACTTACCACATTTTGCCATGGAATTAATCTGTGGACACTTGTATCTGCCCAGCTTGGTTATAAATGACTGCATCACAGTTTGCTTCCTTTGTATTCTCTCTCCTGTCTGCCCACTTGGTGGGGAAGCAGCGATGTTGTGGAGTTGATGGTCATCACAGCCACAGGCTGAGGGAGGGCAGAGCAGACCCTGGAAAAGAAGCTGCACAAGCACAAAACTTAACCTTGGCACATGCAGCACGTGCTTTCTATGGGAAAAGGAAGGATTTAGCAGGAACAGGGACATGCCAAAGTCTTGTGTGTGTCATGGAGACATCGTGTGGTGTCCTGGTTAAGGAAGGAGAAGACAGGCCTGCCATTTCCTAGCTCCATGACATGGGGAAAGTTACTTTAACGGCCCATTGCCTCCATTTCCCCAATGTAGCATGGCAGGAGAATAATAGCACCAACCTCTTTGCTTTGTTTTGAGAACTACATTAATGCAGGTTTTCCCTGCTTATCAGAAAGTAAAGCATTCCTATTGAAACCCTTTGTAAACAGAAATGCTGTAAATAAAGAAGCAATTGCCATTAATTTATATGAAAAAAATTTTGAGCATTCCCAGACCCCTTAAAATAACCTACCAATTCATACTGAATAATACATAAAAGGGAAAATAACACTCATCTCTTTTAAAGGCAGGAATGATGGGATAGATACGCAGCCTGTATAAGGTGGGGCTTGCTGCCTCTATAATGGCTCACTGCAAAACCAATTCTGAACGCTATTTTCGCAAAAGTGAGCATCCTCTTGGGATTTCCCGTTAGTGAAAACAGGTACTAATGTAGGTCTTTTGTAAAAGCCACGTGGTATAAGACAGACTTTTGAAAAGTGGGGCATACAGTGGTACCTCGAGATACGAGTTTAATTCGTTCTGTAATCTTGAGGCGTGGGAAACTATGAGACGCTCGAGTCGCAGTAAACTGGTGGGTCGTGTGCAGCCGGCCGATCCGCGCGATTACTCCTATCTCAAATGTTGCTCCTATTTCAAAGCAAAAATCGCTCGCTTGACGGCTTGTATCTCAAAAATCTCGTATGTTAGGGCACTCGTATCTCGAGGTACCACTGTATCTGTATTTCTAACCGGCACATAAAAATACCCAGTATATGCTTATTATTTTGAGGCGGGAGATGCCCCTGGTGACAGGACTATGGCTAGACATTTCACTTCCTGTCAAAGGCCACAGAAGGGATCCTTGGAGGGTCCACATGTGAAATAAGGAAAGGAGGGACTGCAGACTTAGTCCTGAGAAGAGGATTTCAAACAACACCAGTTATACCTTATTGTTTTCTAGTGTTTCCCATCGACACTGCCACAGATATATGAGACCTCTGGCTGTCAACACTGGCAACACCCCCTCCTCCTCCCATCTCTTCTTGACTCTCAAGTTCCAAGGAAGCTTCTCAGCTTCCATTTCAAATAGGACAATGACCCACCTGATATTCCACTTCCTGTGATTGACAGGAAATGTGAAACCCAGAGAAGCAAATCCTGGCTAGGAACTTGAGTCGTAGGGTGACATTCCACAAAATTTCCCCTCCCTCCATCTCTCCACTGCCTGCTATGGTCTGACTGTGTCTCCCCACAAATGCAAATGTTGAAACTTAACCTCCAAGGTGGTAGTGTTAGGAGGTGGGGCCTTTGGGAGGTGATTAGGTCGTGAGGGTGGAGCTCTTAGGAATGGGATCCTTAAAGAAGAGACCCCAGGAAGTCCCTTCTCCCCTTCTACCAGGTGAGGACACGCTGAGGAATTTCACACCTAGAACGGGGCCCTCCCCTGACCATGTTGGTGATCTCCCGTGATCACCTGCTCTCTAACTTCCAGACTCCAGAGCTGTGAGAAATACATTTCTGTTATTGATCAGCCCCTCCGTCTGTGGTATTTCTTTATAGCCCCCCAAACAGGCTGAGACACCATTCCAGATGTTTTGCTGGTGTGGGTCACCTTCCCCCAGGGGAGGCTGTCTACTTCTTTCAAGGCTTTGGACTAATTTCTACCTGTCCTCCTTCCCAGCTCCATAGGTTTTAGCTGACCTAGTCAGTTTCATAGGTAAACCGTATGGTCTCTCCAGGTAACTTCCAGTTTCTAGATTTGGGGATCTGGTGGTGGTAGGCCAGCCATAGCCTAGTTAAGTTGAGGAAGTCTTTCAGCTGGCCAGGTCAGGATCTGCCAAAAATGCTGCAGAGTCCATTTAAGGCCGGGATCGGAGCAGGCATCTGGGCAGGGGACTTCTAACCTGCATTTCCCCCCTCACTATCTAATCTCCCACTCTTGGGGAGGAAGTTTCTGAGCAGGGTTCCTGTGCAAGGTCCCCTTTGCAATATGCAAATTGCTTGTGACCAAGCCTGCATCCCCGAGGGAGGCAAGCAGTCCCCTTTGAAACTTCTGAGCACAGAGGCTGGGAGAGGATTCTGCCTGGTCAGGGGCTTCGGCTCAAGTTGGTCTGGGGTGTGGGGGTGTGTGTGGGCCTGTGTGTGCGGAGAGGAGGGGGTGGGTGCTGCAGGGTTGCAATAGTCTTGGATAAAGTCTTCCTTGCTCGTTTAACTCCATCCCGTGCAATTCTTCTTTGTGCCTGCATGTATACACACAAACTCGTAGTACAGCATGCTTCACCCCTCTTGAGTTGTCTCATTCTCTCTCCCGCACTCAGAAAAGCTTGAGGGGAAGGATATTCAGGCATAGAAAGAAGAAAGCCATTTATCCACGACTGGCCATGGGATCCCTGTCAGGGAGGAGCTGATCACTCACTAGGGCCTGCGAGTGACCGCTTGGGCCATGCTCTGCTCTGTAGATGGTCAGCTCTGGCCCTGGAGACTCTGGGAAGAAGTACTGCTGCCTTGGGCTGGAGGAAGAAGGGCCAGCAGGGTGCGAATGGCTCTTTTCCAGGCTCTTCGCTGCTCCTGTCCCTTGAAAAGGGCTGTTCTAACCTTGGTTTCCACAGATTTCTCTGTCATTAGAGGCGTTTCTCAGCATATCTATTTTGGAGCTGCAGCTGGTTGCTTCTCAGAATAAACAGAGCTGTGATATTGGGATAAAAGCAGAAAGGCATAGCATCTCCTCTTAATGCCTTCCCTCTCCCCAATGTTTTCCAATCTCTACTTCCCTCTTCTTAAAGGCCTCTTTGCCCTCAGGCCCCTTCCACCTCACTCCCTGCCCTGGACCTCTCCTTCTACCCCTCGTACAATCCAATTGCACTCTCCCCTCCCAGGCTTGTATGGACCCTGCTATGGCCAGGCTCTTGCTAGGCACGGGAGCACCAGGGCCTGCAAAGAACTCAAAGTCAAGTTACACAGAAGTTCATATATTCACGACGTGAGCTAAAGAATGTAAGAGCTGGTCCAGCCCTTCATGCTTAGCTGATGCAACTGAGGTCCCCACTGGGGATATGCGGTGGTGCTCTTGGGAGTTAAAGTAGGAGCTGTGACACCTTAAAGGTGAAGTTTTCCTCATGTCTTTCTATGTTGTTATCAGAATGTCTGTGTTGTTCTGAAATCACTGAAGTGGGAGCTTGCCCCTGCAGGGACAGGAAGAAAAATCAGACTGTTATTTGGGACAGAGCCGATGTGGGGTGCTTGATGTATTTATGGACTGAAATGGCTTCCGTGAGGGACGAAGGCCATTGGGGAGACTTTCTGGTTCCCTAGAGGTTGGAGGATCTAGTCAGCAAGGAGAGAATGAAGAGATGTATATACGAGGTTATGGCCACATTTAAGACCTAGTTCCTCATCATCCCTGATGGTGCCTTCTACCTGAAGTGGGTCTGACAGCACATCGGTGGTTGTGCAGCCTCTTTCGGGTCTATTGGGACCCCTCCCCTTACTGTCTTTGTCCTTCCCCATCTCCTGGCTCTTTCCAGTGCTGGCTGCAGTCTCCCCTTGTGAGCTCTACCTAACACTCGCCACCAGGCCGGCATCTGCAGGCTGCTGTGCAGCTTGACCCACATGGGGTTACAGAGGCAGAGGGAAGGAAGTGGTCGTTTCTAGAAATTGTGTGCATTTCCTCAAAACATTCTTCCTACCCAGGGCCAAAATGATCAGCCTCACCTCAACGGCTCAATGGTCTGGTCTCTGCCTGGGCATCGGACCAGCCAGTCTCCTTTGCTACCGGAAGCAGCTCTGAGAAAAGGGGACAAGCCAAGGCCACTGCTGTGGGTTTCCTTTCTTGCTTTACTTTTATTTTTAAGGATGAAACTGAAATTAGTCTTTAGAAACCTCAGTGGGCCGAGACCCAGTAGCAGAGCTGTTGCAGTAGGGGTGGGTGAGTGGGGGTGGGGGGCACTGAGCTGTGAAGGACCTATACTCTGAACACCTGCATGGCTGAGAGTTGAAGGTGTGAATGTCAAGGTCAGGCACTGGAGACAGCCTAGCTCTTCCATGCACCCTGGGGGAGGACAGAGGATCAGGAATGTGGCTTTTGAATTCAAGGGAGCTTGGGGTTGTGTCTCAGTTCCACCATTTCTTAGTCCTGTGACCTTGGATAGGTTATTGAAATGTCTCTGAGAATCCATTTCCTCGTTTGTAATATAGGGATATTAACAGTATCCATTTTGAATGAACAGTATCTATTCCTTAATTCAACACATAATGTATTGAGCGTTTCCTCCTAGCCAAGCCTAGTCCAGGCACAAGCACCCACCCAGTGGTGGGAAGGACTTACATGGCACCTGTCTAGGTGATACTTGTTTGTTCTGATAAAGGAGAGAACCAGAAAAGGTGTTTCTACTCTATAAAATGTTTAGCCTCTTCTTCAGGTTTATAGTCTCCTTTGGTTAAGGAAAGAATATTAATCACGGTTTTCTAAAGAAACAGAACCAATAGAATATGTATGCATATATCATATATATGGCACATATATCCTAAGTATATGATACATATATGTGTGTATATGTATAAGGGGATTTATTATAAGGAATTGGCTCACATGTTTATGGAGGCTCACAGTTCCAAAATCTGCAGTAGGCAGGCTGGAGACCCAAAGAGGCAAAGGCATAGCTCTAGTATGAAGGCTGGCAGGTTGGAGAGTTGAGTTTGAATTTGAAAGGCAGGAAAAAGTTAATGTCCTATTTCAAAGGCCATGCATCAGGAAGGATTCTTCCTTATTCCAGAGAAGGTCCACCTTTTTGTTCTATTAGGTCTTCACCTGATTGGATGAGGCCCATCCACATTGGGAAGGGCAATCTGCTTTACTCAGTCTACGGATTCAAATGTTAAGCTTACCCCAAAACACCCTTACAGAGGCAACCAGAATAATCTCTGACTTAATATCTGGGCACCCCTGCCTGCAGTCAGGTTGACATATAAAATTAACTAGCACGGGGTATCATGGTTGGAGGATGCTGTAGCTGAGAAAGCCCTTGCGGTGACCACCTGTCCTGATGAGGGTGATTACCTTGGCTGAGGCCAGGACAGAATGCAAAGTAGTTGTCCTGGGGTTCAGTCCAACCCAAAGATTTGTTTTTGTCAATTTACTCTATGATTTGTAAGTTTGTGCCAACACTTAAAAATTAAAGAGTTCATGGAGAAAAAGGAACCCTTGTGCACTGTTGGTGGGAATGCAGACTGGTGCAGCCACTGCAGATTTTGGAACTGTGAGCCTCCATAAACAGTATGGAATTTCCTCAAAAAACTAAAAATGTATCTCCCATTTGACCCTGTAATCCCACTCTTAGGAATTTATCCTAAGAAATTACAAACACCAATCAGAAAGGATTTGTTCATAGCAGCACAATTTACAATAGCTACAATTTGGAAACAGCCTAGGTGCCCGTCACCAGATAAGTGGATCAGAAAACTGTGGTATATCTACACAATGGAATTCTGTGCTGCCATTAAAAAGAAGGAATTCTTACCATTTGCAGCAACCTGGTTGGAACTGGAGAGCCTTATGCTTAGTGAAATAAGCCAGTCAATGAAGGAGAAGCATCATATGATCTCACTCATTTGTGGATAATAAAGAACATTATAAACTGATGAACAAAAGGATAGATACAGAGACAGTAAAGCTTCAAACAGACTGTGAAATTACAGCAGGAAGATTAAAGTTAGGTGAGGTAGATAAGAGATCAATCAAAGGACTTGTATGCATGCATATAAGCATAACCAATGAACATAGACATTGGGGGGTTGGGGTATGCCTGGGAGGGAGGGGGGGCAATGGGGAGATATGTATAAAAGATTAATAAAAATTAAAAAAAGAAAAATAATTAAAGAGTTCAGCCCAACTGGTGTGGCTCAGTGGTTGAGCATTAACCTATGAACCAGGAGGTCCTGGTTCAATTCCCGGTCAGGGCACATGCCTAGGTTGTAGGTTCAATCCCCAGTGTGAGGCATGGAGGAGGCAGCCGATAGATGATTCTCTCTTATCATTGATGTTTCTCTCTCTCGCTTTCTTCATTTCTCTCTGAAATCATTGAAATTATATTGTTTTAAAAAATTAAAGAGTTCACATTAAAATCTGAATTCCAGCTTCTCATGGAAAATTAGAAGTGGTCATGTGGAGGATAGGTATCTGAGCTGGGGCTTCTCCCCAGCCCAGATACTGGTTCTCCTGTTGGCTTAGCCATCAGCACCCATGCCTGACCCTCTGCACCATATTTGTTAGTACTCTCCCGCTTTATGAGAAAAGACATCCGGACCTGAGCATCAGGCCCCTCACTGTCCCTGTGGCTAGCACTTTGACAACATGCTGTGTTATCTCCTTGTCAGAGCAGAGGAAGGGCAGTATGAGGCTGTGTTCAAAGCGCACACCTATGATCTTGTCCTTGGTACCCTCTTAAGCTTCTTTGACAAGTGGCTACTAAAGTACCCTCAGGACTTAGACCTTCCACCACTCTTTGGGAGGGGCCTTGGGTGAGGGTGAAAAGCTCTGTCCCCTCCAACTAAGACACAGCCAAGCCATCCAGAGATTTGGCCTTGGGTGAGTGGTTGGGGGGTAGTGGGGAGGACCAGCAGCTTCTCCCTGCTTATTGTGTTCTGTAAGTTTGTGCCAACATTTAAAAATTAGAGATTTCAGCTCTAGCTGGTTTGGCTCAGTGGGTGGAGTGTTGGCCTGTGTATTGAAGGGCCCTGGGTTTGATTCCGCTCAAGGGCACATGCCTGGGTTGTGGGCTCAATCTCCAGTAGGGGGTGTGCAGGAGGCAGCCGTTCAATAATTCTCTCTCATCATTAATGTTTCTATCTCTCTCTGTCTTCCTTCTTCTGTGAAATCAATAAAAATGTGTATTAAAAATATTAGAGATTTCACATTAAAAAATCTCATGAAATCCTAGAAGTTGCAGAGACCAAGCATCTTTCTAGGTCAGAGTGTCTTTTTTCCTCCTTCAAGCTTGACCCTCAGATATGGGTCTTCAGATGAAAACTTCTAGAGCCACAGACTCATGAAAAACATGACTCTTGACTTAGGAGGCGCAATGAAGGAACTGGGGGTGCTTAGACAGGAAAAGAAATGACTCTTGGGGTACCAAGAGCTGCTTTTAAATAGCTGAAGAGGTGTCATATTGAAGTGGGATTGAACCAATTCTGAATGTCTCCAGAAGGCAGGAGTCCAGCTAGGGACTGACAGCTGTGAGAAGGCAGGTCTGTGGTGAGCACAATGCAGACTTTCCTAGCAGTGACAGTGCCTACGAAGTAGAGGACTGGTGCATGAGGCAGTAAGGCCCCATGGCTGAGGGGACAGCAGGGGCTAGAGAGGGAATAGGATTATTATACTAAATGTAGACTGGATCAGGAGTTCCAAACTTGTTACATGTGTGATACACAGTGAAAATACAGGTAGACTGGAGGGGTTGCACACAGGCCCAACGGTTTGGGCAATGGCAAGTCAGCTCGAGGGGACCTAGAATTTATTTTAAACAGGTATGGGAAGCCATGCAGACTCTGAGATGATTATCATAAAGGAAGTAGTTTATACTTATAGGTCCCTAGAAACAGGAGGCGTGGGACACTATGCAGGGCCACATGGGGAAGCACCAGGTAAGTCAGGAGGCAGAGGGAGTGAGGGAGAAATGTGGGTAAGAGTCCTTAATGTGGTCTTCTTGGGAAGGAACAGGTGATACAGGGTAAACAGGTTTCAGTTAAGATAAGCTAGTTTGGATCATTTCAGTGTGGGGAGAAGGGAGGGCGGCACAGAGCCTGTTCCTAGTTGTCTGGTATCTGGTGGTCCTTGGGGTGCTCAGGGCAGGAGAATGGTGGTCTGGAATGTGAAGTACATAAAGGAGAAGATGGTGGTGTGAGTGGTGATGTGAGCTCTGGGTTGGCTGGTGTGTACATGAAAGGCACCCTCTCAACAACTGGGTGCTAACTGGGAGGAATAGTCCAGAGTCAGCAAGGCCCAGAGATCAAAGCAGCAAACACAGAAATTAGGAAACATGGTTATTACAAGATCTGACCACATACCTTATGGCTTCTCCACATTCACCAGGAGGAGAGCATGGGACAGGGTGCTATCTGCTATCTTTCTGTGCCTCAGCTGCTGTGATCAGATAGCGCATTCAAGCCTGAAGTGACCGAGGGTCCAGACTTCCTCCCTCTTTCTACAGAGAGGACGGTGGGACCAGAGAGGTAAACCGACTTGGTCAAAAGCTCAGGGTAAGTGGCAGAGCAGGGCCTGGAACCCAGTGCTCTCTTGGTCATGCATGTAGTTGGAAGGGACTGGAGGTAGCAGGCATGGGGTCTTTCTCGATTAGAGTTTGTAATAGGATTACACGACCTAGGAGGCCTCTACCTGCAGCCTCCCAGGTTTCCGGGACAGTAGGCAGGGGGTCAAAGTATAGACCCTGCCTGGACATCTCTCCTGATTCCCTGGACACACCAGGAAAACTTAGAACCCAGGCCTTAGAGCTGGATGCAGCAGAGACAAGAAGACCTTATGCAAGTCCCAGCTTTGCCCTGCACCAAGGGTCTGGCATATTTCCCTTCCTAGGATCAGCCTTACCCACTGTGATCCAGTCATTTCCAACCTGCTGTGTATCACCTTTCCTGTCAAAATAAAGATTTCTGTCTCCTTTGCCCCACCCGCTCGCTCGTTCTGATCAAGAATCTCGGGGTAGGCCACCTGTATTTGTAACAATGTTACCCTGAAGGGTACTCACCAGACTGTAAACCACCAGACAGTAGGATCTCAGGGACCCACTCCCATGCTAAATCCTTTGGGCCGGCTCCTGTGGATAATTCATTAACACCTCACTGCAGAAGCGGTGGGGGAGGGGCTAAGGAGCCAAAATGACTTCATAAGGTCACAGCCACTAGATAGGGAAAGGGTGGAAACCAGAGAACCCAGATCTCCTGCCTGTGACAGTCTGCTAGAGCTGCGGAAACAAAATGCCACAGCCTGGGAGCCTTCAACAGCAGACATTTATTCCTCACAGTTCTGGAGGCTGAAAGTCGGAGATCAAGGCGTCAGGAGAGTTGGTTTCTTCTGAGGCCTCTTTTTGCTCACAGATGGCTGCCTTCTTGCTGTGTCCTCATATGATCTTTTCTCTTCATGCAGCTGGCATCTCTCTGTGTGTCCACATTTCCTCTTCTTCTAAGGACACCAGTCAGATTGGCTTAGGGTCCACCCTATCGGCCTCATTTTACATTAATCACCACTTGAAAAGCCCCATCTCCAAATGCAGTCTCCTCCTGAGGTCCCAGGGAAAGGGCTTCAACATAGGAAGCTTCTGACCATACCTCCCGGGCTGTGTCCTTCCCTCTGGTCTCTCATGGTGGCCTCTCCACCCCGAAGTGTGCCCTGAACCCTGCTCCCTGCTGTTGTGAGCCCAGCTGTGTAGATACTAAGTGTACTGTGCCATGCACGGCTGGGTCAGTATTCTGATCATATGACCTGTTTGTTCCCCAAAGGGCTGTGCTCTGTATCAAGAAAGCAGGGAAGCCTATGTTCTGGACTCTTTATTCCACTCATCTGGCCCGCAGCCATGTTCAATTAGGCGCTTGACAAATGATGGCGATGTGATGGCGATGTTGACAACCCAGAATAGAACCCATGAGTGGGAGGTTAATCTGTGCAGCCAGTGCTGTGGGGACCAAGGTGGGTGTGGTTGCTACCTCAGCTCAAGGCTGAGCAGGGACCAGAGTTCGGACTGAGTACTGAGCAGGAGCCACAGCTGTGCCTGTGAGGAAATGGAAGAAGGTCCAGGGGAGTATGACCTCCAATGTCCTTGAAGCTCTAAAATCCTAAGACCCTAAGTCTAGACCCCGAGAGCTGGGAGTTTCAGGGCAGGCTCCAGGCAGGAAAGTCGCGACGGCTCTCCCAGTGCCACTGCTGGGAGGCTGCGTGGCCTCTGGTGTCATCACAGGTGTCAGCAGAGCTTGTCTAAAATAGTTTCTGCGTGCTTCTCCAAGTTGACATTAAAATGTGTATGAGTGGCTGGTGGTCCTGGTAGGGGATGTTCTGTGCCTTTTGGGGCCAGTATCCTCTCCCTTATGAAGGGGCCAGCACTACCTCCAGAGAATAGAGGAAGGAGAAGGGCCAGCTTTGTGAATTTGTCACTTGTGACTGCATGTGTAATGGTAAAGGGTATCTATCTGTGTTTTAGAGTGCCATGAAAATGTAGACTCTCTCTCAGGGAAGGCAGGCACATTGACTCAGGCTGGAAGAAGCCTCTCCCAATAGGCCAGTCCACAGCGGGGGAGGAAGAGGTAAAGACCAGGGAGGTGTTGGATGCAGGTGTAGAAGGTTCTAGAAAACAGAGGCTTTCTCCTCTGTTTGACTCTCTGGCTGGCTGGCATCATAGTTAGTCCATAGGGATTGCCTGGATCCCAGCAGGTACCAGGGGATTTACATTGGTCTTTAGTTCTGTGGTTGGGCATCCTTTACTGACAAGGACCCTGGTCTTTAGTTCTGTGGTTGGGCATCATCGCAGGTCCTGCTCAGCTCCCCACAATGAAGATATCCACTTTGATATCTCTGACCTCAGTTTTTTCATCTGTACAACAAAGGAGGTAAAAATAGATCATTTCTAAGTCCCTTCAGCCCTGGTTCTTACCACCTGAGACTTTATAGCTTAGTAGTTATGTTGTCTCTCTTATCATACCCTCTATCCTTTTTCTTCCTTCTTAACTAGTTCTCCATCTCTCACTTTCCCTCACCCCAGAACCCTCATGTCTCCCTCAAGAACCCAGGGTCTCTCCTGGTGGCTAATGATTTTAGCTCCCAGGATTTTAAATCCAAGAGGTCACTTTAGGGAGAATTTAATCTGGTCCAGTGGCTTTAACCTGAAATTGAGAGTCACTGAAAGGTATTTTTTTGTGGAAGGGAGTTCTGCAAACCTCGGAAGCATTTTCAGCCAAACAAGCCACCTTAGGATCCAGGCTACCACTTTTAAGTTTGAGGTATTCATGCTTAAGACTTTGTTAGAAACGTGTTCTTCTCATGTAATCCCCTCATGTTTTAGATAAGAAAACTGAGGTCTGGACAGGTGAGGTGACTTGGCCAAGTTATCTAAGTGTCCTTCTGGCTTTGAAGTTGGATGTGATTCAAAAGAATTTAAATGCTCTAGCTGTTGTTTGCATATACGAGGTAACCAGAACATTCTCAGTCCACAGGAGAAGAGTCATAGCTAGAACTGGTTTCTTTGGGGGCTCTGGAAGACCTGGACGTGGACATACCCCCTACACTGCCTTCTCACTCATTTCTGCTAGGCCTCCCAGCTCACCCCACTGTGCAGGGTGGGCCCCCCAGCACAGGTCGCCTTAGCTTCTCCACTGCCGCTGGGCCCTCTCTGGGCTCTACTGTGCTCTCTCTTCCACCAGCCTGTCTGCGGTGAAGCTGTGGAGAAGTGGGTTGCTCTTAGTTCTTTTCAGACTTCCTGTGTCTTCAGAAACCTCAATGAAAGAAGAGGTAAAGGAAAGAGGGGCCAAAGACCGTTGGGTTAAACATAGACTTATATTGACATGGGGGGAGCTGGAGTCGCGATTTTTGTAGAACTAAAGCTCAGGACTCTGATTCGCCCCTCTCTTCCCTAGTTGGCTGCTGGGAGCTGGAAGTAGGTAGTGGGGTCCTCGCTTCTCAGTTTTGGGTCAAACATATCTATAGAGGTGGCCAAAGTGACTCTTGAGAAGTATTTATTATTGAAACCAAACTCATCAAAAGGAAAACTTAACTTTTCTACTATAATTGTCTGAATTTTGTGTCTCCTTTTTTGCATACAATCCAGTTGTAACCATGGGAGCATATTTGTGTAGCAAATATGCATATAATCCTTGGAGTTTTCATAATACTTTAATTGCATGTGCTTAAATAGTCTCCTTATCAATTACCTTTTAAAAATATTGTTTACTTATTTTTATTGATTTTGGAGAAGGGAGAGGGAGAGATAGAAACATCAATGATGAGAGAGAATCATTGATCGGCTGCTTCCTGCACACCCCTTACAGGGGATTGAGCCCGCAACCCAGACATGTGCCTTGATCAGGAATCAAACCGTGACCTCCTGAGCTATGCTGGCCAGGCTCAATTACCTTTAGGACAAACAGCAATTAATTTATGATGGCAATTCTGTATCTGGGTGAGAAAGACAGAATTACACATCTTTCTTTACTTCTTTCTTCATGCTTCCCTTCCTCCCTCCCTCCCTCTCTCCCTCCCTCCCTCTCTCCCTCCCTCCCTCTCTCTTTCCCTTCCTCCCTCCCTCTCTCCCTTTTTCCTCCCTCCCTCTCTCCCTTTCTTCTTTCCTTCCTTAATTTTCTTTCTTTCTTTGCATGACAGAATGCTGAGCTATATGCCCATAAACTCCTATTCTCAGTGTTTCCTACTCAAGTTGTGACTCCACAGGGACCCTAAGGGTCAGCTCTCCCCTGGCCTAGCCTGGCTGCCTGGCTCTGAGTTTGTATGCCTGACATTGGAGCCATGAGATCTTTCTCTTCCAAAGCTCTTTTCAAAGAATAACTAATATTGCCATCTTTTAGGCTCAGGAAATTTGGGGTTGGGTTTTCCCTTTGTATTTTATTCTGTTTTTCTAACCAAGGAATTTAAAAAAATCCTATAACAGCTTCAGTTGTGGTTGAGAAGATTGTGAGAAGAGCTATGAGCTGGGGAATTCCTTGCCACTGTATGTAGGGTTACCCTACCTTGGAACTGTAAACAACCAGAGTTCCCCCCAATTTTCCCATTTTCTGAGCTGTGAGTAACTGAAACCACCTGTTTCTTTTCTTTCTATTTCCCCATAATCGGCTTGGGTAACAACAAAAAAATTAAAACAGAAACCACTATTGCACTCTGAAATCAGAACCTCGGAAATACCCAGGAAGGTCCTGCATTGAAAACTCACTGAGAGGGGTCACTGCACCTAGTATTTGCTGATCACCACTGAGGGGGCGGGGGGCGTAATGGATGGCTGAGAGGGGGGAACCTAGTTCCAGCCAAGAGTCCTCACATTATAGTCTCTCTAAAACTCAGTGCTCGCCAGTGAGACCAGGACTAACCCAGCTGTTCTCCCCTCGCCCTGGGTATGTATCAGAAATACCTCGGATGGTATTTAAAAATACGGATGGCTGGGCCCCAGCCCCAGGGATCTGCCTTACTAGTGTGGGACTACAGCTTGAGATCTGTCCATATACATATGTATATATTGTTAAAGAAAAATTACTCAGACACTTGTTAAACACAGTACAGCAGACTTCATGTGGGGGACTACTACAATGGGCTTGCAACACCAGAAAGAATTGAGATAAAACAAGGGAAAGTGGGGATTTATAGCCCAGGAGCAGCGAGGGGTGAGTGGATGAAGAATTACTTAGACGGTTGGGTAATCTTTTCTAAATTGACCTAACCAGATGCTTGCTGAAGGCAAGCAACAGTGATCAAATATCCCCCAGGGGCTGGGGCTGGTATGTGTGTGGGTGAGACATTTGATCAGATATAAATGTACTTCGCTATGGCAAGTGGGAGAATTCTGCCCAAATCCACTGAGCAGGATTCTTGCTAAAGCACAGAGACAGAAGCTGAGGTTTGGGTCTAGGCGAGCAGAGGGTTCATAGAAGTCTGATTGCAGTTTGGTTGAGGAGAGAGTCTGTCAATATCTATATAGACACATGGCGGCTGCCAGGGTAAAGAAGCCATGGGACCAGGTGCTGTTTGGGGTGATGCTTCAGGTCCAACAGTCCACTCTTCTCTCCATGAGAATCCGTAGCCCAGAGGACATGTCTATGAGCCAAGGCCTCTTTTCATGGGTAGTCCCGGACTCTATAATTATACAGTGTATAGCAGGCAAGACCACACCTGGAGCCCCCTCAGACTTTTCTGGAATCACGGGTCTGCTCTTTACTTGCTGTGTGACCTATGAGAAGCCTCTTGCTCAGCCTGGTTGCCTCAGGGTGATAACAGTTCCTACCTGCAGATTTGTTATTAGGATCGAATGGGCTCATTGTGCACGTGAAGGGCTGTCCCAGGTTGGTCTAGGGAAGTGCTATGTGTTAGCTGCTGCGAGCCCTTTGACAGGCACACAGGTAGGGAGGAAGGAAGGAGCAGGACATGTGCTCAGAGATGGAGGGGGAATCAAGTGACAGTGGGGCAAGCCCGCCTTCTCCCCCCACCAGAGGTGTTGCCATCATTCTGTTTTCCTGGAAGATAGCCCAGAGTTGAGGATAACTTGGCAGATTTTATTTTAATATAATTCTATCCTATTCACTTTACTCCTGATTTTGGGTAGGATTCAGAAATCTAGATTTCAGGATCATATCTTCTCTCTAGTCTAGCTTTAGGATAAGAAGACTGGCTAGTCTCTGGGCTACATGGAGAATCCAGAAAGTAAGATTGTGTCTGAGGAAGAGCTAGAGGCAGGTGACAGAAAGAGGGCTCACTTCTATCCTTGTGGAAGCCACTTATTAAAAAAAAAAAAAATATATATATGTATATATATATATATATACATATACATTTCACCAATAGAACAGTAAGAGAACTTAAGATTTTTAACTGTATGTAATTCTAAATATAGATGTATTTTTATGTACCAGTAGTTATAATCAGTATGTTAACTCCCTATCCTGTCATTGAGCATTTTTATATAAATATTTTCATGTATTACCACTGCTCATATTGTTATCATAGAGTTTATTGTTATTGATATTGCTAGAATGGCTCCTGAGCATTTTGTTCTGATTTCACTACCTCACTATTTATTAAAAATAATACAGCTATGCCGTGGCCAGTGTTGTTAAGTGTTTAGAGTGTTGGCCTGCACACTGAAGGGTCGAGGCTTCAATTCTTGGTCAAGGGCATGTGCCTGGGATACAGGTTCAGTCCTTGGCCCCAGCAGGAGCATATGTGGGAGGCAACCAATCTTTGTGTCTCTCTCACATTGATGTTTCTCTCTCTCTCTGTCTCTATCTCCTCCCTTCCCATTCTTCTTCCCACTCTCTCTAAAAAAAAAAAAAAATCAATGAAGAAAAGATCCTCAGATGAGGATTAACAACAATAACAAAAATAGTACCGCTAGGAACATCTCTGTGCAAATGATCCATGCCCACCCCTTTAGATATGCGGGGGGCATTTCCCAAAGTTGGGGGTGGCCAGATCAACACATGTGAATTGTTGTATACTTAACCAGCTTGCTCTTCAGAAAGCCAGTTCTGAATCAAGTGGCCATTGAACCACTTCAAGCCAATAAACGTAATATCTGCTTGTTTTCCTCTCAGTAACTTGGCTTGTTTAATAGTTTTGTACTGGTGCCTCAAAGTTGTTTTCCTTAGCATTTTTAACTGCTGAGGATTTTTCCGTCTATTTTTAATTTTTCCAAGTCTTTTCACACACAGGTGGCATCCTGTTTGTTTGATGGGGCATCTAAATTGCTGTTTTATCCAAGGCGCATGAAAATGAAAGCTGAGCGCTGCAGTGTACAGATGGGGGACATCATCATGTTTAATGGTTTTGATATCTGTTTACACAAAGCAGATTTGTAGTGTATCCTGCATTTGCAGAGAGTAGCAGATTGGGGCTTGGCAGGTGGAGAAGTGTATGCAGAGGATGGGTTAGTTGTTTTCCGGGTGGGAATAGATGAGGGGACAACACCTGCACCGTTAGACGTGGGTTTGTACTTTTTGGTTGAAAAAACAAACAAACAAACACCACACTACTTGAACTTATTTTTTATTGTCATTTGTTTCTGTGTATTAAATGTATCAGAAAATATAACTTAAAAAATTCTATGTTGTCATCATGGTTATATGTATTAATATATCAAAATGCTGGTATTCCTTTTAGGGCTGCATGGCTAGAAACTGATGCGCTTGTATGCTAGCTTCTGTGTGAGCAGCATTCCTGGGGCCGCATCAGGAAAGCAGGGTTCTGAGTGATCCTGTTTGGCTCAGGAATAGCCTTGATGTGTGGACACAAAGGCTGGACACTAAGGTGTGAACAAGGCGGGCTTACTGATGGCACCTGGGCTGTGGGCTGTATCTGCTGGGCTCCGAAGGGAAATCTGAGTCCTGGTCCTGCCTCCACCACTTACCTAAGGTGACCCTAGGCAAGCTGCTCAGTCACTTTTCTTCATTCTCCCAATGGCAGTGGCTTCTGCCTTGGAAGACACCAGCAAGATTGCCAGAGGGCCAGCGCTCAGGAAAGTGACAGTGTGTGTGTGGTCTGCAAACACAGAGACCCTCTTCCCTCCTATCTGTTGCACTTTTTTTTTTTTTTAACTTTGAAGAAGTTGGGTCTATCTTTTGGATGGCAGCCCTACCACTGTTTAAAATCAGCAATCCCGCCATCACTTCCCTTTCCCTTTAGTTTTTAGGATCTGCAGCATGTGACAAAGTCTCCAGCCCCAGGGGGCTCTGAATGTCCTCACCCTAGAACACAGTCTCTCCAACTGCGAGGTCCTGGATGGGGTAGTGTGCAGCTGTGGTCATATCCATGAAGAGCCTTGGGGAAAATCATTGCCCTTCTTTTAAAGACATGCTGGTAACCCCAACACTGCATGGACTTCTTTGGCAGCCACATCACAGTGACTAACCGTGAGTTCACAGCTTAAGCTCCATTTTTAAAATCCATGTCATTGCTAAACCACATCTTCCTTGTCCCAGACTGGGAAGATTTTTTTTTTAACCTACATGAGGAACTTCACATTTATCCCATTTTGCAAATTGCATTTTGTAACACTGGACCTGCCTTGCCAGCCTCTGTAGATTTAGGAAATTGTTGGTGGTCTGCCTGAGAGTCACCATTTCTCCTACTCCTGTGCTCAACTTGGTGCTTCAAGTCCTGTAACACAAACTCCTTAATGCCAAGTTGAAAAGTGTGAACAAGGCCAATTAAAACAGCACTCAGTCCTCAGCTTACTACACACACTTGACCAGCAGTGGTGGAGAGGAATCATCTGATCAGTTAAGAATACCGCTCTTCGTCATCTAGCCTCCTCATTAAATGCTTGGGAAAATGAGGAAGAACTCTGTCAAATATCCAACTGAAGTGTTGACTCATCATGGTATCAAATTTCCCTGCTCAACAGCCAACACTGCAGTGCACATAGGGAGGGAATGAGATTCATTGGAGTTGAAGGCTGGGAGAGAAGGAAACGTTTGAGACCATGACTTGAAGTGGAGAGGCTAGAGAAGAACTTAGTTTGGGGTTAAAGATGATAAAAAGTGTTTTTAAAAATTACAACTTTTAGGAGATTGGGTAGTAACAGAAGATCCTTGGAGGGAGGAACACATCTTAAATTCTATGCTTCTGTGCACCTTGTATCTTGCTGTTTGGGAGTGTGGGGATGATGCCAATGTAGGGATCAGGTGACATCAGGGCCGGTTTGAGGCAAGCGATTCTGAAATCTGGCTTCCGGGGTCTCTCACTGTTCAGGCAGTGGTGTGCATAGCTCTCCCATACTGGCAGCACCCATTTCTCCCCAAGTCTCTTTCAGTGAGTTCAACTCGAAATTAGCGATAATGGAAGCATTTATACCAGAGAAATTGGCAAAAGCTACAACTCAAGTCATAATTCCCCTGGATTGTCAATTGTGAAACATACCATGGCCTCACTCAAATTGCTCTTGCTGCCTTCTAGCTCATGCCTGTGCTTTCGTCTATGGCCAGAATTATATTTTTTTAAAATGAAAACCTGCTTCTCCACAAGGTAAATTTTAAATTCTTTAGCATGTTGCCATCCCCTCATCTCATTTCCTAACAGCCCCTGATCATCCTCCTGGACCGTCCTACATCAGGTCATTTGGTTTGTGCACCTTGCTGTGTCACCTTTTCCTGAGTTCCTGGGGTCCCTGCAAGCTCTCTTCTGTGCTCTTCTGGCACTGAACTTAGACCCCTATCAGCCCATATTTGCTCTGGCTTTTTTATTTTATTTTATTATTATTTTTTAAAATATATTTTATTGATTTTTTACAGAGAGGAAGGGAGAGAGATAGAAAGTCAGAAACATCGATGAGAGAGAGACATCGATCAGCAGCCACCTGCACGCCCCATAGTGGAGATGTGCCCGCAAGCAAGGTACATGCCCCCGACCGGAATTGAACCTGGGACCTTTCATTCCACAGGACAATGCTCTACCCACTGAGCCAAACCGGTCTTGGCTGGCTGTTTTATTTTCATCTTTTTCCTCTTCACTAGACTATGAGTCTCTGGTGGAGAGGGACCCTCTTCTGTTTATCTTTGTATGTTTGCATGCCTTTCCTTCCACCCCCCACTTTGGACATAGAAGGCAGGGGCAGGGGTGGTATGGAGGAAAGGAGGAAGGTGGAAAGAGGGGAAGGGGAGAAGAAGAAAAGCAAGAACAGAAAGAAGAAAGGAGGGAAGGAGGAAGGAGAGAAAAGAAGGGGAATGACTGAGGAAGGAAAAAAGAAGAAAGGAGGGAGAAAAACAGGCCAGCCAAAATCACTCACAAACTGGCAAATAAGGAGTAAGGTGAGTGGTTTTTTTAAGGATTGGAGAAGCAATGGAGGCCACAGGTCACATAGGAAGTAAGAAAATTCTACTCAGCAGCAGGGATCACAGTTTTTGAACTAGTGAGAACAAAGGAAAAAACAAGTAATGCATCCCTGTGTCTCCCCTCCTGCCCCCTGCAAGCCAGCCCTGGGTCAGCCGGCCCTCAGGTCGGCAGGTACTGGCAAGAGAATGATCCTGAGTGGATAATGTGTGCGGAGGTGGCGGGCTGGAAGTGTGTGAGAGTCTCAATAAATGTTTTTGAATGACATTGAATTATAGCTGACAATAATCACAACCTCTGTGAGATAATGGGGAGGGATGCTTGGAGAGGAGGAGAAGGGATTAGCCAAATGATGGCTTGTGTAGTCCTGGAACAGGCATGATGCTGACCCTGGGAACTGGGGGCTGAAAGGGCTTGAGCCTGGGAGGGGGCACTGCAAGGAGCGAGGAGGGCCCAGCTATAAGGTTGCTGCCAAGTTGTTAAGTGGCTGGTCTCAGCAGGCCTCTGCAGAGGAAAGGCATGTATGTGTTCCCCATTTTGTTGATGTGGAAATGGCAAGAGGAAGTGACTCAGAGACGGAGTGGAAATAAAGTGTCTTGTGACATTCTGGCTTCTGTGAGACCCAAAGGGCTGCTGTTTTGAAGTTGCTGTGAGGTTTCCTTCTACACTTCTGTGGCATTGTCAGGACTGACGGTGGCACTATGTGTGGGTAAAGAGTAGGAGGTAGAGGTGATTTTTTCAGGTGAGCAGGTGGATGGAGGAAGGCGGATGTCGATGGAATGCAGAGCAGCGCACTGGGAACGGAACGGGCTGCCATAGCCACCTGTCCTGCACTTACCAGGCCCAGTTCAATCTTTTTACAAGTGGGGACTAGTATTGTGTTTCTGATTCTTTTTTTTTTTTTCACATCACAGGCATTTTAAAAATACATGTGCCAGTGAGTTGACATCAGTAAATCTCTGATTCTCCAGAAAATTCTTTAGGATGGGTATTATTAGCCTCATTCCTCAAGAGAAGAAACTGAGGCCTTGCAAGATGACCTTGTCCAGTCACATAACTAATTGATAAATGGCAGAACTTTCAATCCTGGAGATAAGGCATTTTGGCCTGCCAGTGTCTCCTCTCATGTCTGGTTCCCTAAAAGACCAAGCTTCACTGTCAATTTCCAAAGACTATTGTAATTTCATAATTGAATGAGCATTGGAAACCCCAAACAAGGTGGAAAGACATCCTATCTAATAAAAGAGTAATATGCAAATTGACCATACCTCTGCCATATCCACAAGGCTTGTTCACCAGCTAATCAGGAGCAAATATGCAAATTAACCCAACCAAGATGGCTATGGCCAAAGAGAGAGTAGGAGGGAGGCTTGGGTTGCCCTGCGATGGAAGAAGGCAAGCTTTCCACATAACCTGGCCAGCCCAGGCCTCTGCTTACAGCTACAAAGTTTCAATTATAGAAGATAAATAAATTCCAACAGAAATGGCTGCCATCAGGGAGTAAGCATAAGGCTTAGCTCCACTCCAGGCTACAAAGCTTCAACTGTAGAAGATAAATAAATCCTAGATACCAGGGACTCTGTTTGGGTCTCTGTGTGTGTGTGGGCAGCCTGCAAACCACCACAGGCCCTTTGCCCAGGCTGCTCACGCCCCAAGGGAACTCCCACCCTGATCTGGGACACCCTTCAGGGCATACCAGCTGACCCCCATCTGTGCACCAGGCCTCTATCTTATCTAATAAAAGAGTAATGTGCAGATTCACCACTCCAACACAAAAGATGACTGCCCCCATGTGTTCAAAAGATCCTGCCCCCATGTGAACACAAGATGGCCACCCCAAGATGGCTAGCAGGGAAGGGGAGTTGGGAGGGACTAGGCCTGCAAGGGAGGGCAGTTGGGAAGGACCAGGTCTGTGAGGGAGGGCAGTTGGGGGTGATCAAGCCTACAGGGGAGGGCAGTTGTGGGGGACTCAGGCCTACAGGGGAGAGCAGTTGGGTGGGGGGCGGGGGGTGGACCAGGCCTACAGAGGAGGGAAGTTAGAGGTGACCAGGCCTTCAGGGGAGGGCAGTTAGGGGTGACCAGGCCTGCAGGGGAGGGCAATTAGGGGCAAACAGGCTGGCAGAGGAGCAGTTAGGCATCAATCAGGGGAGTGGTTAGTGGGTGATCAGGCTGGTAGGCAGAATCAGTTAGGAGCAATCAGGAAGACAGGCAGGTGAGCAGTTGGAAGCCAACAGTCCTGGATTGTGAGAGGAATGTCCAACTGCCCATTTAGGCCCAATCCTGGTGGGCCTAAAAAAATACTCAAAGTTTAACCCATTGTAAATGGGCAGTTGGCCATCCCTCAAGGGGTCCCAGATTGGAGAGGGTGCAGGCTGGGCTGAAAGACACCTCCCCATGCACGAATTTTGTGTACCAGGCCTCTAATCTATATATATAAAAGGCTAATATGTGAAGTGTCCCCTCAGGAGTTCGACCAGAGACCAGGAGATTGTGTGCTGATCACCAAAGGGCAGCGAGGGATTAAGGAAGGCCCCGGCCACCAGCTGGAAGGCCCTGATCAGCCCTGATTGCTGGCCAGGCCTAGGGAACCTATCCATGTACAAATTTCATTCTAGTATTAGAATAAAAGAATTCTCTTCAAATGGAATACATTGAACTTTATGTTGAATTTTCTACAGTGTTCTTATCTTTTCCATTTTTCTATGGACATGGAAAATATCATTAAAAGCAAATATCATCTACCTACTACTGCTGTTTGGGAACTCTGACCCGTCAGAACCAATTCGTGGCAGAGCTGGGCACTAACTCCAAAGCATGGTGGCAGGAGAGCCATGACACCAGCCCTCTGGTCTTTGGCAATTGACACTGAAACTTGGTCTCTTGGGAAACCAGATGTGAGAGCAGATGCTGAGAGTCCCGAGGGTAAAATGCATTGTCCAGATTTAAGAGGGCATGGAGAGAGGACAGTTAGTTAGAAAGGTGGCATGAGGTCATGGGTGGCATGATGTCATTTGGCTCATCAAACCTGGGTTTAAAACTCGTGTCCTCAGGGCTGCAGTGCCACACCAGTCTGGGAAATTACTCCTGAAGGACTTCAGAGGTAGGCAACTTAGTCCCCTTACGTTTCTGCCTAGTGGTGTGATTTGGACAGTCACCTTGAGGGGCCTCAGTTTTCTCTCTTAAGGTCTGAGGCCAACATTACTAATCCCAAGGAACTTTTCTAGAGACTGGAGATGACTTACTACACTCCCTGGCATACAGAATGTGTTCAATAAGGCGTAACATGACCCTACAATGTCTTCAAGTGCAAGGTTGTACTTTTCTGACCCCTGTAACCCTGACATCTTCTCATGGCGGGAACACAGCCCTGGGTACAGCAACAAACCAGAGAGTCTGAAGGGACTTCAGTTCTGCTCCAGTTCCCACCTCGTTCAGACAGGTGAATGTCTTGCCATTCAGGAAGAGTGTCATTTATTTTTTTCCTGAGGACTTCAGAGATTTTACAACTTCTCTTAGTACCTTTGCAGGTTTGGGCCAAGGCGTTCTTATAGCCAATCAAAACTTTTCCTGTTTTAATTTGAGCCCATTTCCTTGTGTTTGTTATTCTTTGACTTTGACTTAGGCAGATCTGGTGGTTGGGAGGCGAGCTGGAGCCCACAATGGCTCAGAGCCAGGGTTTCCTTTCGCTGGTGTGGTGGGACATTCTCTCCCA
>JAAGEH010000146.1:591447-637886 GCA_011751065.1 Lasiurus cinereus
AGGGTCACAGCAAAATTGAAAGGAAGGTACAGAGATTTCCTACATAGCCCTTGCCCCCATACCCGCACAGCCTCCCCAACTTTTGTCATTCCCAACCAGAGTGTACATTAGTTACAATATGAACCTACTTATATTGACACATCATAGTCACCCAAAGTCCATAGTTTACATTAGGACTGTATCTTGATGCTGTATATTCTGAGTTGGGCGAATGTGTAATGGCATGTATCCATCATTCTAGTATCATACGGAGTATTTTCATTGCCTAGGAAATTCTGTGCTTTCTCTATTCATCCCTCCTTCCCCCAAAACCCTGGAAACCACTGATGTTTTTATTGTCTCTGTAGATTTGCCTTTTCCAGAAAGTCATATAGTTAGAATCATAGGGAATGTCACCTTTGCAGATTGGCTTCTTTTACTTAGTAATATACATTTACTATTCTGCGTACCTTTTTATGGCGTAATAGAGCATATTTTAAAGCACTGAATAATATTCTATTGTCTGGTTGTACCACAGTTTATTAATCCCTTCACCTACAGAGGGACATTTTGGTTGCTTCTAAGTTTTTGGCAGTTATTATGAATAAAGCTGTCATAAACATCCAAGTACAGATTTTTGTGTGGATATAAGTTTTCAGCTCCTTTGGATAAACACCAAGGAACATGATTATTGGGTGGTATAGTAAGAGTATACTTAGTTTTTGTAAGAAACCGTGCAATTAGCTTCCAGAGTTTGCACCAGCAGTGCATGAGAGTTCCTGTTGCTCCACATTCTTGTTACATGCTTACATCGTCTTGGTTCTTCAAGTTTATAAGGACCACATTTCATTGTACCGTTGGTTTAGCTGAGCATGGTTAAAAGCACTGGTGGGGGTGGGGGGAGGGTCTAACCCCTGTCTATCCCCTCTCCACCTAAGACTTTGCCCTGGCCTCTGTGCCAGGCCCTGGTTTCTAATCCCCTGTTCTGTCTCTGCTCCTGTGCTCTGCCTTCAGAGAGGGCTCATCTCCTTCATTCTTCTCTTCAGAAAATGATGCACATAATGTGCGCAAATGGGGTTTCTTATTTCGCACCGGCCAGGTCTCATTAATTATACTGGCATCTTATTTCTACTCAACTGTTCTCTCGCGTACTCTTCTCTGGTGTTTCAGCGAATCCCTGGAAGGTCTCTCATTGACTCACTGGCACTAGCACCATTTGGTTGAAAATGCTGCGTGGGTCAGGGGGACATATCCTGAAAGGCACTTCCTCTTCATGGTGGATGCCCAGAAGCCACGTGGTATTATCTGCAGACATGCATTTACTGTTCTCTCCAGCTCCAAGTCCATGTCCCACCAGCCAACGTGATAGCACTGATTTTGCTCCTGGTTTCCACATGACCTTTGGGATGCAGGCCCTCTGGCTCCCGTGAGTAGGATCTAGTCCCTAAGGACAGACACCATACGCCACTCCATTTTCTTCCTGCTACAGATACCTGCTTCACAAAACTGTTTTGTGAAGACCCTGCCTGAAAATTAATGTAAACAAACAGAAGCCAGGGGTCTTGGGGCCCCTGGCTCAGCAGAAACAGCAGATCCTGAATCTCTTTGGGTTATTTACTTACCTGTGTGTATATTGTGCCTGTTTACCTCTATGTCTGGAGTGTATGCTCTTTAGGGGCAACACATGTTTGAGTCAATTTCACATCCTGTGGCAGATCTGTCATTGTTTCCTCTGATAGCCAGTTGGGCCTCGTCATTGCTATATTCTCCTGCTTACTTCTCCATGCCAGTGTCTGCATCTTTGTGCCTGAAGACTTCTCCTGTCTCCTGAGTCCACTGCCCTGGTGCAGAACTGGATGAAATGCTGGGAATGGTGATTGTAAGAAGTGGTGTGTGTATATTCTTTCAAATGAGTGTTTTCAGTGTCTTTGGATAAATTCCCAGAAGTGGAATCACTGGGTCATAAAGCAGTTCCATTTTTAATTTTTTGAGGTAACTCCGTACTGCTTCCCACGGTGGCTGCCCCAATTTGCATTCCCACCAACAGTACATGAGGGTTCCCCTTTCTCCATATCCTCACTCACACTTGTTGTTATTTGTTGATGACAGACATTTTGGCAACCCTATGCTCATAGCAGCATTATTTACAATAGTCAAGATTTGGAAGCATCCCAAGTGCCCATCAGTAGATGAGTGGATAAAAAAGCTGTAGTACAGCCCTAACCTGCTTGGCTCAGTGGATAGAGCCTCGGCCTGTGAACTGAGGGATCCCAGGTTCAATTCCAGTCAAGGGCATGTACCTTAGTTGCAGATACATCCCCAGAGGCAGCTGATCGATGTTTTTCTCTCATCAATATTTCTAACAGTCTATCCCTCTCCCGTCCTATCTGTAAAAAAATCAATAAAATATATATTTTTTAAAAAGCTGTGGTACATTTTATACAGTGTAATACTATTCGGCCTTTAAAAAGAAGGAAATCTTACCTTTTGTAACAGCATGGATGGATCTGGAGAGCATTATGCTAAGTGAAATAAGCCAGTCAGAGAAAGACAAGTACTGTATTATTCACTCCTATGTGGAATCTAATGAACAAAATACACTAACAAACAAAATGGAAACAGACTTATAGACAGAGAACAGATTGGCCGCTGTCAGAGGGGAGGGGGATTGGGGGCTGGGTGAAAAGGGTGAAAAGATTAAACAAAAACAACAACAACCTCCCCCTCCCCAGAACCCTGTTATAACTCGTAGACACAGACAACAGCATGGTGATTACCAGAGAGAAAGGGGGTGTGGGGAAGTTGAAGAGGGTATAGGGGGGGATAACTGGTGATAGAAGAGGACTTGACTTGGGATGGTGAACACACAATACAATATACAGATGATGTATTATAGAATTGCACACCTGAAACCCATTTCATCCTATTAACTAATATCAACCCAATAAATTAAAAAAAAAAGTGTATAAATGCCCAGATCCCTGCCTTCCTGGCAAGAGTAGCTAGCTCTGTAGATTTACTCTGCGGTTGCCCAAGTGATGGTAACTCAATTGATAACCCTTCTTGGCTGTCTTCCTCTCCCTGTCACACACTGGCCACTCTTCTAGTTGGGTTTCTTCTCAAGGCACTTCCTCTGGAGTCCTTACTGAGGGTCTGGGGAAGCTTAGGCACATGCCACTTATCCAGCAGAGTATTGGCTCACAGGATATGCTTAGAAGATAATGGTTGAAAAATGCACGGATACTTCTAGCATATTCATATTAGTCTCTAACATAAAACAGACGGAAGATTCTTTTCTCCATCTGTCTTGTCTCAAATTCTGGTTGCCCTGTGGACTCAGGCTGGTGCTCTGCCCAGTGTCTTCCTGCCCCCATGGAAGGGTCACACCCTGCCCCTTCCCTCGCCCTCACTGCCTCTCTTTCTGTCTCCTAATACACAGTGGGCTTTTCAGAAGAATGACTCTCTGAAGCAAACGACGGTGTGTGTGTGCATCTTCCTTGCTAATGCCCAGCACAGTGTGAATGAATGAATGAACAGAGATTCTACTTCTGCTTCCAATATATTTGATTCTGCATTTGTATTTTTAAAAAATAAGATCATATAAGTTTTAAGTAACCTTTTCAAATGTACTCATCTCTTTAAAAAAATATTTTTAGTGATTTCACAGATGAAGGGAGGGGGAGAGAGAGATAGAAACATCAATGATATGAGAGAATCATTGATCAGCTGCCTCCTGTACTCCCCCCACTGGGGACCGAGCCTGCAACTAGGGCATGTGTCCTGACTGGGAATCGAACTATGACCTCCTGGTTCATAGAGCCACAACCACTGAGCCACACTGGCCAGACATGCATTTGTGTTTTAACATTGCCAATTCCCAACTTCTTCTGGTCTAGGAATGTCCCCCTAAGTGTCACTCCTCCCTCCCCTCACCCCCCGCCAGTCTTTTGTTAGAAGGGAGATATTTTTCTGTAAGTATGGTTTCAGAAAGGGATCAAAGCTCTTAGTTTAGAACAGTGGTTCCAAACCCAGGCTGAATGTTAGAAAAATCCTTGGAAATTTAAAAATACCTATTCTGGGCCTCCCCACACACCAGCTTAGTGGGCAGGGCTTTCTTACAGTCTGCTCGGGGATCCTAATGCAGAGCTAAGGTTGATACCTTTGTTCCCTTCAGGCACTCCTGCTTTGGACCAGTGGGGGGTAAACCCAACAGTGATGTGCTGGCTCAAAAGGAGAGATTCAGGGCGAACTAAAGATCCTGAGGACCCTCGTGCTGAGGCTGAGGCAGAGGCTGGGACCCTCGTGCTGAGGCTGGGGCTGAGGCTGAGACCCTCGTGCTGAGGCTGGGACTGAGGCTGGGACCCTCGTGCTGAGCCTGAGGCTGAGGCTGAGACCCTCGTGCTGAGGCTGGGGCTGAGGCTGGGACCCTCGTGCTGAGGCTGGGGCTGAGGCTGAGACCCTCGTGCTGAGGCTGGGGCTGAGGCTGGGACCCTCGTGCTGAGCCTGAGGCTGAGGCGCTGAGACCCTCGTGCTGAGGCTGAGGCTGAGACTGAGACCCTCGCGCTGAGGCTGGGGCTGAGGCTGGGACCCTCATGCTGAGGCTGAGGCTGAGGCTGAGACCCTCGTGCTGAGGCTGAGGCTGAGACCCTCGTGCTGAGGCTGAGGCTGAGACCCACGTGCTGAGGCTGAGACCCTCGTGCTGAGGCTGAGGCTGAGACCCTCGTGCTGAGGCTGGGGCTGAGGCTGGGACCCTCGTGCTGAGGCTGGGGCTGAGGCGCTGAGACCCTTGTGCTGAGGCTGAGGCTGAGACCCTCGTGCTGAGGCTGAGGCGCTGAGACCCTCGTGCTGAGGTTGAGGCTGAGGCGCTGAGACCCTCGCGCTGAGGCTGAGGCTGAGCGGTGTGTCCTCGGCTCTCGAGCCGCCAGGGCACCTGCCCTCTGGGCTTCCGGTGCGGCTCGGGCCTGGCCGGACCTGCAGGAGCGAGCGCCGGTGCTGGTTCCCTTAACCCCTGCGACCCCGCGGCCCCCCGCCCCCCACCACGTGTGTGTGCTGCCGCTGTGGCAGTAGGAGAAGGTGTGCTCAGTGGGTAGAGCGTCGGCCGGCGGACTGAAGAGTCACTCACGGCGGAGCCCGCGGAGGCCTTGCTGCTCCAGACCCACCGGTGACTGATAATTCTCAGGGGGAAAGGGGTGTGGGGTGTACAGGGAGAGACTGGACAAAAATCATACACCTATGGATGAGGTCAACAGGAGGGAGGGAAGGGTGGGAGCTGGGTGGAGGGGTGCTATGGAGGGGAAAAAAGAAAAACAAATGTAATAATCTGAATAATAAAGATTTAATTAAAAAAAAAAAGATCCTGAGGATTCTTATCACATATGTAAATGTCAACCCCACTGTCATCAGAACTGGGCAGGTCCTCCAGGGGCCCAGCCCAACTCCCTCCCAGAACAGCAATTGGGGTGCTGTTCCTCTTGAGTTCTCCTGCCTGCAGTGAACAATGTGCTGTATGGGAGTTCCTGTGAGACTGAGGCCTCCTGCCCAGCAAGTTCGGGCTGGTGGTGGCTTCGGATGGAGGCAGACAAAGTCGTCAGCTGATAGCCTGGCCACCCACCTGGGTCCTTTCCTGCCTTCTCCGTTCTAGTGCCCTCCAGGCCACCCATTCTCCAATTCTGTTTCTTCCATCTTTTTCCCCGTGTCTCTGCTTCTCTCCTGCTATTTTCCACTGTCCTCTTTGCTTGTTCTGCTCACTGTGCCTTGGAACCATGCAGTGGCCGCCTCCTCTCACAGCTTCGTTTGCAAAGTGTGGGCCCCTGGTCTAGGATCCAGTGTGGGAAGAGAAAAGGAGTGGAGAGAGGGAGCTTCTAGAAGAGAGTGCACACAGCCTGGGAGTTCCAGATCTGGGTTTTAAATGGTACCTGGATGTTTATGCAAACGGATGCTTCCTCCAGTGCCTTTAAGGGACGTTTCTGGGACTGGGAGAAGGTGTTGTTTGCGTGGGTCTCAGCTCCTTGGGCGCTGTCCCTGGAGGGTGAGGCATGTGGGCCTACATGACTCGCTTCAGGGCTGTCTCTCTGCTGTCTCTGCAGGATTGCGATGTGCTGGTCCTAGCTGCTGTCTGAGAGGATGTCTGGGGTGTCCCAGCCCCTGAGCCGAGTAAAGGTGGGCACGCTATGTCGGCCGGAAGGCCCCCCAGAGCCCATGGTGGTGGTGCCAGTAGATGTGGAAAAGGAAGACGTGCGGATCCTCAAGGTCTGCTTCTATAGCAACAGCTTCAACTCTGGGAAGAACTTCAAACTGGTTAAATGCACTGTGCACACCGAGATCCGGGTGAGTGTGGCAGGCGGTGCCTGCTCCGTCTGTCCGTTTGTTTGTCTCTCTCTTCCTGTCCTTCAGAGCAGCTGAGTGGCCCTCATTCAGCCTCACAGGCTCCCTGGTGTGTGCATCTTCCTTGGTAGCCACTCTGGGCTGGGGGCACCAAGGGAGAAGTTCTCAGCCTGCAGAGCCAGGCCTCCTCTCAAGGGGTCTGCAACCTACCTCACTAGTAGTCCAGGGGACAGGTTTTATAGCTTGTGTTAGAACCCCAGATCATTTGCTTGGTCTTTGATTCATCTCATTACATATATATGACATTTGAGTTTCTGCAAGAGATATAAGAGCCCCCATCCTCCAAGAGTTTATACTCTGATGGAGTTGGAATTAGAGAGATACACAAATGATGGAAATGAAAATAGAACAAAAAATGGTACAAGACATATGCTGGATGCTCAGATACAGGAGCTGGTGGGGACATTTAGAGGATGATAATGAATTAGAAATGCCCTAGAACAGGTGAATGGTTGGCAGATCCTTTCTGAGGCAATACGTCAATTGACTGGCTTATTCTCATTCCGGGCCACGGAGTCTGATTTGCAAGTCCAGGTGCCCACCGTCATCAGGACACCTGGACACCAGGAAACCAGTTCAGCTTCAGCTCAACCATACATATAAGAACTTGTCATCAGAAACAGAGTTACAGTAGAGTGATTGATTTAAATGCCTATGTTTATTGGACAATTACCAAAGTCAGCCTGGATCAGTTCCTCTACAAACATTATTTCACTGAATCTTCCCAATGACCCCATGAGGTAGATACAATGAGGACATCCTTTTTTACTGCCCAGAATATTCCTATCTGACAATGCAAAAGAAAGCCAAATTGGTTCTCCAAAGGTTGCTGGGTGGAATGCTTCCTTTAACAAAGGAAGCAGGAGACTTTTGGGAAAACTCACTAGGTCTGAGAAAGCTGAATGAATCCTCTCCAATCCTCTCATTACCAATCCTTCCCCTGTCCTAAAAGTCAGCATCCCCCAAACTCAGTGAGTGTCTCTTTGGATTGGTGCTGGCAGCACAGAGTCTCTGCACATCTGTCTGCTTGGCTGCTTTCCATCTATTACAGTACATGCCATGCTTCAACACACTAGAGCAGAATGTAATTGATTAGATCACTGGCTTGGCCAGTTACCACAATTGATTATGGTTTGGTTACTCCCTCTGTTTCCTGTAACTGATTGGATTAGGGCCTTATTTGCTCATCTCATGGTTCTGGATATATAGGTACAACTGTGTCTTTCGAGTAAGCCTTGGACACCTTTGTCCAGAAGAGTGTTTTTGTATCTCCTTAACTCTCTCCTTCTTGAGCCTTCCTCTGGGTGTATCGTCTTTACAGATAGCTGATGCCATCCACTGTGGGTTCTACTGGTGTAATTTTCAGAAGTCAACCTGACCTCCAAATTTGGGGGCACCTTCCTGACTTTCTACTGAAAACCAGAGAGCGTCTGGATGGTCACGACCAGAATGTGTTCTGTGGAGTTGGTACAAAGAGACCTGAAGGATAGGCAGATTTGAAGCCAGCTTTGAGGAGAGCAGGAACAGCAAGAACAAAGGCAGGGAGGCTGCTAAACAGTGAGTAGTTCTGTTAGACTGGAGCATGGCTTATATTTAGAAAAGTGTTTAAAGCCAAGATCAGAAATGAAATGTTGATGGCAGATAAGAGTCTGGAATATCAGGCTGAGGAATGTGGACTTGTTCAGGCACTAGGAAGAAACACAGTTTTTAAGCAGGGGAGAGGCTTTCCTGGAGCTGCCTGATGTCTTGCTGAGCAATGAGACCCAAGTTTAAGAAGAATGGCTAGCACCCGAGGCACTATCAAGAGGGTTATGAGAAAAGAGATGGAAAACAAAGAAAGATGTGGGGCCTTATAGCAATTTATGTCCAAGCCTTCTTGTTTTTCCTGTTTCCAATCCTGCAGGCAAAATATCACCTGTTTATTACAAGTAGCCATGGCTTTAAAGGCACCTAAATCTTGAGCCAAGTACTGCTTTTTATTTATTGTTTATATGGCCTTAGACCCAACACTTAGCCAATCTGGTTTCAGTTTCCTCACTGGGGATTGTGCCCACCTGTAGCCTTGCTGTAAGGATTAAAGATGATAAGTGGGAAGCACCTACATATAGTAGGAGCTCAATCATTGGAAGCTATTGATTGTGTGGGCAATAGTTTGTTACCCTGCTCAAGAATCTCCAAGAGTTTCTTTTGGTGTTTATCCACTTACCTGTCATATTTTCAAATAGAGAAGTAAGATGATCAGATTTTTGTTTTGAATAGTCCGTAGCATCCTGAAAGATATTAGGAAGTATGTCCGGGAAAAGGAGTTTTATGATCAAAGAATTTTGAGAGATGCTTGATTAAACAATTCTGAATGGATTTCTTTGCAACAAGTCTCATCAGAACATTAAATATGCTGATATGGCTCTGGTTGGCTTGGCTCAGTGAATAGAGCTTCAGCCTTCGGACTGAAGGGTCCTGGGTTTGATTCCGGCCAAGGGCACATGTCTGGGTTGCGGGCTTGATCCTCAATGGGGGGAGTACAGGAGGCGGCCAATTGATGATTCTCTCTCATCATTGATGTTTGTATCTCTCTCTCCTCCCATCCTCTTTGAAATCAATAAATAAATATATTTAAATATGATGATATGCATAGTGGGTCACTAAGAAAGGACCACAGAGGGGCTGTTTTCTGAAGCCATTTCTTTTTTTCCCCCTTTATTTTAATCTTTATTATTCAGATTATTACATTTGTTTCTCTTTTGTCCCCTCCATTGTTACCCCCAACCCGGCTCCCACCCTTCCCTCTATCCTTACCTCCCTCCCATTGATCTCATCCATAGGTGTATGATTTTTATCCAGTCTCCCCTTTCCCCCTGAGAATTATCAGTCCACTCTCTTTCTGTGCTCCCAATTCTATTATATTCACCAGTTTATTCTGTTGATCAAATCTTCAATTCCCTTAATTTTCAGATTCACTTGTTGATACGTATTTGTTGTTCATAATTTTTTTATCTTTTACCTTTTTCTTCTTCCTCTTCTAAAAGAGTACCTTTCAGCATTTCATATAATACTGGTTTGGAGTTGATGAACTCCTTTAGCTTTTTCTTCTCTGTGAAGCTCTTTATCTGCCCTTCAATTCTGAATGATAGCTTTGCTGGATAGAGTATTCTTGGTTGTAGGTTCTTGCTGTTCATCACATTGAATATTTCTTGCCACTCCCATCTGGCCTGCATTGTGTCTGTTGAGAAATCAGCTGACAGTCGTATGGGTGCTCCCTTGTAGGTAATGAACTGTTTTTCTCTTGCTGCTTTTAATATTCTCTCTTTGTCTTTTGCTCCTGGTATTTTAATTATGATGTGTCTCGGTATAGTCTTCTTTGGATTCCTTTTATATGGGGTTCTGTGTGCTTCCTGGACTTGTAAGTCTATTTCTTTTACCGGATGTGGGAAGTTTTCAGTCGGCATTTTCACTATGCCGGGAGAACTTCTGTGTTGGATTCAGCCTTATGATACCAGACTTGCAAAACTCTCTATTGAGCTTGGGATGGGTGGAATCTCAGGGCTTAATGGACCGCCTTGCCTTCCAGTCGGCCCCGCCCTCCACAGCCCCCGAGTCTCACGTGACTGGGTAATCGCTGGAGCTGTCCCTTGCATGTGTGTGCTCTTGCAGTGCCTCTAGACTGCTGCCTTTGTGGCTCCCCTGCGTTCCAGGACCATATGAGTCTGGGTCCCCAGGGTTTCGCCCAAAACTGGGGTTTAGTGAAGTTAGAAGTGGTGCAGTTGGGAGGGTCTGTCTTCCACCCACTCATGAAAGCCAGTGGCACAATCAGAAGCCGGTCCTCTGCGCGCAGTGCCGTGTGCATCACCATACTTCTGATCTTTTGCGACTCCCCTAAATTTCCATGCACTTCTCCCTTTTCACAGTCCAAACTCCCCCCATATGAGTTTCGGCTGAAACTGGGGTTTAGTGTCATAGGATAAGGGGTTCAATACCATTGAGAGTCTCCGTCTCCCTCCCGCCAGAGAAAGCCAGCCAGGTACTCCTGCACCTGCTCTCTCCACGCACGTGTCTCCGTACCTCAGCTTTTTGCAGCTCCTCGGGGTTTCTGTGAGCCCCTCTCTTTCCTTCTAGTTGTAGAATTTCCACTCAGCTAGCTTTCTTGTGGTTCTGGATGATGTCCGTTCTTTTAGTTGTAGTTTTGAAATTGTTGTACGAGGCAGCAGTGTAGGTGTTTACCTATGCCGCCATCTTGGATCCCTTGAAGCCATTTCTTAATTGCCTAAGAACTCCTTCTTTTAAAAGTCGGGCCACTAGTTCTCTGGAAAAATCATTTAGGAATCTCTTTTCCCTAACTTCAATAGCAGTACAAAAAAGGCAGGAGAGAGGAAAGGCTGGTGAAAGGGAATTGGGTTAGGAAGCTGTGGCCACAGTGCTGGTGGGAAATGATGAGGGCTTGAACTAAGGGAATGGTATTGGGAACAGACAAGTCAATCTAAGGAGGCATAATCAACAGAATTTGATGATTAACTAGATGTAGGGAGGGAGATAAAGAAAGAAGACTGGATGACTCAAGCTTTTGCCTGGGCAACTGAATGGGTGATGGTACCATTCATTGCGCTAATAGAGAAATGGTGTTCCAAGATTTCAGCTTTAACATGTGTTTATTAAAAACACCTTCATGGAGGAAAGTGGACCTGGAGCTCAGGAGGGAGAAAGGACCTACAGTTAAAGATTCAAGAGTCATTAAGCAATGAATACCATGTGAATGGATAGAATCACCCACAGAGAATAAGTAGAGCAAGAGAAAAAGAGTTTCAATTAGGAAACCTTGGGAAATCATTTTTTAGGTGTTAGTAGAGAAGGAGGAACAGGTGAAGGAAAAAGAGAAATCATCCAGAGAAAGATACAAATAAACAAAAGAACAGGCAGGGGAGACAAAGGTTGAAGAAAATTTGAGGAAAGAGTATCAGACACTCAGAAAGGGCAAATCAGATAAGGCTAAAAATAGGGTTTATTTGATTCAGTAACAAGTGCATAATGACTTTTTGCTACATATCTTCAGTGGAGAGATGGGGGCGGAAGGCATTGTGCAGACAGAGAGACAATGAGTATAAGCAACATTGCAGAGTTTTACCAGCAAAAGTTCCTGAAGTGATAAGGCACAGGGCATGTCTGAGGCTAAAGAATGGCCAAGATTGGCTATTTAAACCACATTCACGATTTTGGATTTTGTGGGAAGTCACTGATATCTCTGTGGGAAGTCACTGATATCGTTTAAGCATATGAATGATGCCAGATTGCATTTTTAAAAGATCACGTGGGTCACATCGTGGCAAATAGATTGGAAGAAGGCAAGAATGGATGTGGGGAGATGTTAGGTAGTATTGCAGTAATTACGATGATGATATCTTAGATTGGGATATAGCCATGGTGATGATAATGTTTATGATAACGATGGTGATAATGATGTTTGTGATGGTATTGATGGTGATGGGGGTGGTAGTGACAATGATGAGATGTGGTGATGAGGATTGATGATGAGGTGGTGGTGGTGATGATGATGATGATGGTGGTGGTGGTGGTGGTGGTGGTGATGGTAATGCTGCTGCCAAAGGTCAAGGTGGTGGTGGTGATGATAGCAGCTAGCATGTTTGAAGCACAGCTTATGCATTATCCTACTGACTTCTCAAAAAAAACAAACCACCCTATGAAGCACATACTGTTATTATTATTATCTCCATTTTGTATACAAGGAAATAAGGTCCAGAGGAGTTAAGCAAATTGCTAGTTAAGTGGTAGGACCTGTTTTCAAAGCCAGTCATCACACCTCCAGAGTCTGCACTTTTTCACCACCATGTATGGAGAGAAGTAATTGTAATGCAGATAATTCAGGAGAATGGAAATGAAAGGTTTTGCTGATGGACAAGAGATACAGGAATGAAGAATAAGGAGGTGTCAGGACTGGAAGCCCTGGTACAGATGGACAAGGCCCCACTTCCTAAAATGAAGAACACTTGAGGAGAAACTAATTGGGAAGTGGGGAGTTCACAAGTTCAGTTTGGACCTGTCAGGCAATTGAGATGCTCTAACGTTTTCATGTGAAAATGTTGAGTAGACTCTTTGATACATGATTCTTGAGGAAAGAACTGGGCCAGAGATAGATATTTGAGTGTTGTCAGCCTCTGCAGAGTGGTTGAAGCCATGGCTGTGGGTGAGATCATTTGTGAACGAGTCCCGAATAATATCATCATTCATTTCACAAGTATGTATTGAGTGCCCCATGTACCGGCACCATGCTTGTTATGACATACTCCAAAACACAGATGTGCTCCCTGCTTTAATGGAGTGTCCAGGCCAAAGGTGAACCTGATGGTGACTCACACTAATGAATGAACCTTTACAACAAGTGGAGGCAAGTACTCTAACAGGAAGAAAGAGGTTCTGTGAGTGGAGAGAGTACAGAAGAGCTCGGCCCAAATGTGGAGGAACAGCTTTGCTATTCAAGGGCTAATTGTGGATGCTGCATACAGGCCTATAGGTCCATACCCAGCTTCCCCGCCTGAGGCTCTCCTCCTAGGGTAGCCCCTCCCACCCCTGCTTCCTGCCCCCTTCTTTCCCTAGCTGGGCTTTGTTCTTTGATGGAGCTTTCTACTTTCAGCTACATATCTTCTTTCACCATCTTCCCCCTGCTCAAAATGCTGCCAGCCCTTTCAAGCACATATCCTTTCATATGAACACTCTTGAATTTCCGGCACCCCCATCTCGCTGTGTCTGATGAAATAGAAGCAATCAAGAACCACCTTGGCATGGTCCATTCGTAGCACATTTCCAAATCATAGTTACTCCATGCATACTTGCTGAATTCATGTGTTTCTTTCTATCCTCCATTTTTTTTCTATGCAAATATAATAGCCTCCTGATGCTTTCTCTGTGCTGTTAAAAGCTGGGTGAAGAAGTGCTGGCCCTTGTCCTTAGGCCAGGTGTTGAAGAGAATTAAGCAATGTGCTAAATTTTGCTCTTCTTTATTTTTCATTTCCCCTTTGTTTGCTATTCATTGGAAATTGTGTTTGTTTGGGAAGCTCAGCATCTCTGTAGCAAGTGGAGGCTTCTATCACTATATATATCTCTCACATGCTAATTTGCTTGTCTGGGAAAGGGGTTAAGATAACACTTTGTAAACAACCAGCAGAGTGCCACCCAGAAGTGCCCACACAGTGCGTCTCTCTGACTCTTACAGCCTCTTTCATATTCTCTCTCTCTCTCCGCCCCCCTGCTCTCTACCCACACTCTTCTCCTTTCTCGTTCCTCTTCACTTACTCTCTTCTAGGGTGTGTTGGGTAGGTTGACCATGTGTCCTGGTTTGTCTCAGACAGTCCTCGTTTACACACACTGTCCAGAGATGACTATTAACAGTGCCCCTGCCAATCTCAAGAGCACCATGATTCTGGGGATAAATTATATGGTCACCTACTTCTAAGTGCTATATTTGCTCCTCCCTCTGCCTCACACTGACTTGTTGGTTCATGGTGGTTTCTCTCTCTGGCTAACCTCAACTGACCCACACTCTGCACGGGACCATCTCTGTCCATCATCGGATTATCTGTGTCGCACAATGAGGATCCTAAGCAGCAAAGCAGGCACTTGTCTGTGATATGGTGTAGTTCCCAGGGTGCAGGCAGGACCCCCACATCCAAGACCCTGTTCCTCAGCCAGCCTCTATCATGCTGGAAAGCCACATTCACCTTCATTTTGTCTTGAAGCATCACCCCACTTAGAATCCATTTACATTCCTAGGAGGGAATGACTGAGACATCCCGTGCCCTTCCCGCCAGGTCCAATTGTATCCTCGTCCCTCAAAACAAGGCTCCCAGGCTGCAGGGGTGTCTGGTGCATGTCACTTGCCTGATGTGTAAGGAGGGCAGAGTCCAGTCCCAAATGTAGCCTATTCTGCACACACTTGTACTCACTGTCCTCCCTAGTAAATTTAGGTTACACAACACATCCCAGACCATTCCCAGAGAAGCAGATTTCAGATATTGTGGCCCATTCTGCCCTATACTCATTAGAAAATCATCCCATTTAGTTTATTGTTTAAATATATCACTTAACCAGACAAGGGATGTGATGGACTGGATGTTTGTGTCTCCCACCCCAATTCCTATGTGGAAGTCCCAATGTGATGGTATTAGGAGATGGGGCCTATGGGAGGTGATTAGGTTTGGCTGAAGTCAAGAGGGCTCCCATGATAGGATTAATGTCCTTGAAAGAAGGTGAAGAGACGAGAGTTCTCTCCCTGCCATGTGGGACACAGCAAGAAGGCTGCCATCTGCAAATGAGAAGAGGGCCCTCACCAGAAAACAAAACTGCCAGCACCTTGAGATGGAACCTCACAGCCTCTAGAACGATGAGAAATATATGCTTGTCATTTGGGCCACCCAGTCTCTGGTATTGTGATATAGCAGCTGGAGCTAAGACACCCGCCCAACTGCTCCATGTGGTCAGAAGAGCAGCCTCCCAGCCCACAGTGCATCCGCTCAGGTTCTGTGTTTCCAGAACAAACCTGCTGCCCTCCTTCAGATACCACTAGGAGGAAGACCACTAGGTTGAGGTGCCAGAGGGGAGGAAGGCATGATTCCTTGTCCTGGGAAGTTATTGTTTCTAAAAGAAAGGTTACCCTAAAGAGAATAAATGAAGCAGGCCCAGGCCAGCCCCCACATATGTGAGAAGAGTCTCTGAAAACCTGAGAAGAAAAGGTTCAGCCAGAAAACCACAAACTGATACCACAGAGACACTCACAGTGATACAAAAAGAGGTGCATTCACAAGGACCATCTCCTTGCTGCGCTCCCTCCCCGTTTCCTGTGTGTGCTCACCAGGCCAGCGCACTTACCCACAGACGTTGGCAGATGGGGGCGTGAGGCATACACGCAGAGTTCCGGGCCTCTCTTTGTCTGCATGACCACATTCATTGCATCGACAAATTAGCAGTCAGGTGCCTGTGCTTACATTTCTATTTTTAATCTGGCAGTTGCCTTGCTGTATATCCTGTTTAGATAGAGTCTTTTATCACATCTACATGCATGCTTTCAGAGTGGGGATTAGTGATGCTACCTTTTTTATTATTTTTTTCATCCATCACTTTTTAAAAAATTATCCCTTAGGTGTTTTGAGAACTCAGAACTTGTATAGCTATTGCACTTGGTTCCTAGGGCTGAGGTAACAAATTACCGACAAACGGGTAGCCTAACACAACAGGAACACATTCTCTCACAGCTCCGGAGGCTGGAAGCCCAATCTTGAGAGGTTACCAGGACTGTGCCACCCCCAAAGGCTCCATAGGAGGAATCCCCTTTGCCTCCTCCAGCTTCTGGTGGCTCCTGCTTCCTTGGTTTATCACTGCCTCTGTTTTCACATCTTCTTCTCTCTGCGTCTCTCATAAGGTCACGTCATTGGATTTAGGAGCCACCCAGACAGTTCAGAATGATCTCATCTTGAGATCTTTAACTTAATTACATTTGCAAAGACTCTTTTTTCCTAATGAGGTCACATCACAGGTTCCATGAGTTAAGGCAGGGGTGGGAACATCTGGCCCATGGGCCGTATAAAGCCTGCAAAATAATTTGGTCTGGTCCTGTCAAGGTGTTAGGGATGAATTAATCAAATGTTTGACTAAATATAGCAGGCTGATTTTTAAGTTGATAATTTTGTATGACCTATGAATGATGTCGTAAATATCCAAATGGCCCTTGGTAGAAAAACATTCCCCATCCCTGGGTTAGGGCATAGGCATATCTCTTAGGTTCCACCATTCAGCCCACCTTAGCCATCAGGATCACTATGTGTGTCACTGGTACCCCCATTCAGCTGTAGACCGACCTGTGTATACAGTATGCAGGTGAGCAAGCAATTTGCACACCTCTGTACACCGACACTGAAGTTCAAGACTATACTGGGAAATGACCACAGAGCACAGGCTGATGAAAGTCTCTTTTCCCCACTGCTTCTCGGTATTCTCAGTTGCTAGGCCATCCTCACCATCTCTGTTCTATCGGTGAATTGTGTCTTGGGATACAGATCTCAGAATCATTCTTGAATTCTTTTCCTCTCACATTCTGTATTCAGTCCATCAGGAAATCCTGTCAACCCTGCCATCAAAACATACCCGGATTCTGACCATTTCCTTCTCACCATCTCCACGGCCTCTACCCTGGTTCAGGCCATTAGCATCTCTTACTTATTGCCTCCTAACTGCTTCTCCCCTTCTACCCCTGTGGTACATTCTACAGGTAGCAGTGATGGGATTTTCAAAACACAGGTAAGCTAGAGGAATATACTAGTATTTGAGGTATAGCTTAGATCACATCACTGCTTTACTTTAAACTCTCCAATGGTCCTGTCTCACTCAAAATGAAATCCAAAGTCCTTATTTTGGTCTACAACCGAGGTCAGCAAGCAATGGCCTACAGGCTAAATATGGCCCACCACCTGTTGTAAATAAAGTCTTATTGGAACACAACCATACTCACTTGTTTACATATTGTCTAGGCCTGCTATTGAGCTACAATAGCAGAGTTGGGTAGTTGAGACACAAGCCGTATGGCCCACAAAGCCTAAAGTATTTCTACCTGACCTTTTACAGAAAACAAGCCTGGCCTAGCTTTCTCTCCTCACTTCCAGGCCTCTCTTTGTCTGCATGACCACATTCATGCCCTCTCCTCCCTAGCCCCACTGCCTCTGCACAGCTGCTTAAATGCACCAAGCACACTGGGGCCTCCCAAACACCTATCTTGGGGCTTCTATGCTTTCTGATCCCTTTTCCTATAAGGCCACTTCTCTCTTCCTTACTTCCTCTGAGGATCTATACAAATGCCACCTTTTCAGAGACTTCTTTTCTGGCCACCTCATGTAAAATAGTAGTCCCTTGTCTTTGCTTTTGTTTCCCCAATCTGTGGAATTCATTAATGGGTAATTCTTTAATGATGCATGAATGAATTGATGGGTGGATTCTAGTTATAAAGCCAAAAGAGGCTGGCTAGAATTCCATATCTCAAGTCCAAATTCCAGCGGAGGAGAAAGAGTTTCTGAATGATCTGGTGTATTCTGGGGGTAGTAACTTGGGTCTGTGGCAGCAAATGTCCAAGAAGTGCTGTGAATAGGGAAGGCAGGTGGGTTTCTGTAACCACTACATCAGGGTTTCCAGATGAGGCAGATGATCCGAGTCATGGAGAGTTTTTAAAATACCAGGTTGCCAAGTCCCATCCCAGATTCACTGAACCAGAATCTCAGGGGTACTGGGACCCATTGCTGTCCCACGTCTGCCTGCAGGACACCCAGCTGGCTCATGCTCTCTGGTTAAGGATTACCAGCAATCCTGGAATGGTGGAGACTCCAGAGTATAAGGTCATTGTTTTAGAGTCTGAGAACTCACAAGGTAGTGAGTTTGAAAGGATTTAAGAAAGGGTGACAGAAGAGGGCTGGATGGGCCGAAGGGAAGAGAAAGTCTGTAGATGGGCATTGCGTGGTTGGAGGTGGTGCCATAGCACACCCATTTTCATCATTCTAGCACTTGTCTGTTTCGAAGCAGAAGTGGCCTCCTGGCCCGGGGGCTATGTCTTACTGGTCACTGTATCTCCAGTGCCTACATAGAGCCTAACTCAGGAGATATGCGAGAGATATTTGTAAATGAAAGAATGAACTGCTGTCTAGAGAGTACTCAAACGAGACCAGTAATATCCTATATCACTTGATATAAAGACCAAGTAAGAAGTTAACTAGAGGGAAGATTAGCAATCATAGTTGATAAAGTATAGGAGGGTTAATAGAATTTCAGCTGGTTTAAAATAGAATTCCTTGTATATTCTCAACTAAGTCACCTGACCTCCTTAGATCTCAGTTTGTTTAAAAACAGTCAATTTAAGTGATCTCTAAATTTACTTAAGGCTGTAAAATTCCAGTCTAAGTTTTATGAGCTTAATAAATGTTTGAACATTTGAATATCTATATAGTTGTAGATTTTATTTTGTAATTAATATTATTATTTTTGTTAATCTTCACCCGAGGATATTTTTTCCATTGACCTTTACAGAGAGTGGAAGGAAGGAGGGGGAGAGAAAAACATTGATGTGAGAGAGACACATTGATTGGTTGCCTCCCACATGTGCCATGCCCAGAACTGGGTACTGATCTTGCAACCCAGGTTTGTGTCCTTCACCTGAAATTAAACCAGTGACCCTTTAGAGCATGGGCAGACACTATAACCACTGACCAACACCAGCCAGGGCTAGATTTTATTTTTGTGGCTATGCCAGTAAGGTCTGCTTTTACATCTGATCTTCTAGACTCTCAAAGGTAAAATATCTGTTCAACTTAGCTTTCATCAAGACCTGGGTGAATTTGGCTATTCTTTTGCTCTCTAGCCCTGTGACATTTACTGTCTAGTCAGCATTTTTATTTTAGAGAATTTATTCACCTCTTAGAAACTGAGCTTATCAGTAGAATGTGAGGTCCCCACTTGCTAGGCCATGAGCCAAGCACGTAGGCATAAGCTATGGCATTTGTCTCAAGTTGGAAGATGATGTCTGCTCCTATTATTTCGCTATGAATTTTTCATGCCTAATCTGTGAAACCAAGCTTATCATAGCTAAAGTTAAACATTTATTTTTGAAGAGATTTTCTATAATTATAAAATGAATATATGCACAGTATCTTACAGACCAATATTGCTCATGAACATATGTGCAATAATTCTTAACAAAATATGAGAAAATCAAATCCAACTATATATAAAGTGAATACATGTTCATTCAATAATAATAATAATAATATATTTCCTTTAGCACTACTTTATGCAGAGCCCTATGCTAAGTTCCTTACTGGTATCATCTCATTTAATCATCAAAAGAACCCTATGAAAGAGGAATATTTTTACATTTTACAAATGGCCAATCAGAGAAGTTAATTTGCCCAAAGTCACAAAGCACATTGGAGATGAAATAGTTTCTGACTCTGAGGCCATTCTCTTAACTACTACATTATATACAAAAGTTCAAACCCAGGAAACCTGGGAGAATAAAAATCTACATGTACATAATTGTACTAACCCAAGACAAGACTGTTCACGTTTTGATATACAGTGATACCTCGAGATACGAGTTTAATTCGTTCCATAACCTTGAGGCGTGGGAAACTATGAGACGCTCGAGTTGCGGTAAACTGGTGGGTCGAGTGCAGCCAGCTGATCCGTGAGATTACTCCTATCTCAAATGTTGCTCATATTTCAAAGCAAAAATTGCTTGCTCGACGGCTTGTATCTCAAAAATCTCATATGTTAGGGCACTCATATCTCGAGGTACCACTGGTATTTCCATTCTAGAATAGTTTGCTTCTGCTTCTATCACTGCTATACTTTGTATATAATTTCATATATTATAGATCCCATTTATTATGATACAAACAGGAGGTCCAAGAGTTGAGTGATGCACGGAAATCACCTTAGCAGAGTGAGGGGGGCCAGTGTCACATGCTTATAATTTAACTAGAGGCCTGGTACATGACATTCATGCACTAGGGGTTGGGGGGTACTCCTCAGCCCAGCCTGCACCCTCTTCAATCTGGGACCCCTCAGAGGCTGTCTGACTGCCTGTTTAGAATTTGGGCCCATGGGGAATAGGCCTAAACCAGCAGTTGGACATCCTTCTCACAATCAGGTACTGCTGGCTCCCAACCGTTCTCCTGCCTGCCTGCCTGATTGCCCCTAACTGCTTCTGCCTGCCAGCTTGATCACCCCCTAACCATTCCCCTACCAGTCAGATCAACGCCTGACTGCTCCCCTGCCGACCCAATTCCCCCAACTGCCCTCCCCTGCCAGCCAAATTGCCTTCAACTGCCTTTGCCTGCAGGCCTGGTTGCCCCCAACTGCCCTCCCTTGCTGGCCCAGTCACCTCCAACTTCTCTTCCCTGTCAGCCTGGTCTTCCCCAACTGCTCTCCCCTGCTGGCCTGATTGCCTCCAACTGCCCTCCCCTGCTGACCTGATTACCCACAACTTCCCTGCCAGCCATCTTGTGGAGGCCATCTTGTGACCACATGGGGATGGCCATCTTGTGTGAGGGCATGGCAGTCAATTTGCATATTACCTCTTTATTATATAAGATATCTGCTCTTTTTATTTATACCACATGTTATATAATCCTACCCATACTCCATAACTGAAAGAGTGTTTCCCCACTTTACAGATGGGGAAATGAAGATCAGGTGCTCAGGTCCTGTAGACTCCAAAGCCTGTGGTGGTATTTATCACCATACTCCTGATCTCTTGAATATTTTCGATGTTAGATCATTATCCTTCAGAACCTCAGATTGTTATCCAGGGAGCTGGACATTATTCATTTCCTCAAATAGTTGAGGGCCTTCCCTGTGCCAGGCCTGGGCTTGGAGTTGGGCATGATATCGTATGTAAGGCTTGACTTCTGACTTTGATTTGAAAGATTAGGAAGACAAATATGGTCAATAGTCTTAGTTATAATTGGTAAATATTTATATTAGTTTCTTAGGGCATCATAACAAAGCCCCACAAGTGAGGTGACTCAAAACAACAGAAGTTGGGCTGGGATGCTCTGAAGCTGGAGACTAGAAGTCCAAGATCAAGGTATCAGCAAGGTCACGTTTCTTCTGAAACCCTTAAGAGAAGGATACTTCCTTACCTCTCACAAGCTGCCGGTGGCTTGCTGGCAATGTTCAGCATTCCTTGGTTTGTAAACACACTATTCAAATCCCCCATCTTCCCCTGAATTCTCCCTCTGTGTCTGTCTCCTCTATGTTCAATTGTCCCCTTATAAGGACATCAGTCATATTGGATTGGAACTACCCCAGTGACATCATTGTAATTTGATTAGTCTGTGAAGACTATATTTACAAATATGGTCACACTGTAAGATCCTGGCTATTAGAACTGCAACAGTTTAATGATATTTTATAAGCCCAGCTGGTGTGGTTCATTGGTTGGGCATCGACCCAGGAACCAAGAGATCATGGTGTTGAACCATTAGTAGCTGAGTTTTTAGAAACGTTATGCGCCGCATATCCCACAACCCGAGTATGTGCCTTGACTGGGAATTGAACCATGACCTCTTGGTTCATAAAATGTGGCTGAGGTATAAGATAGACTATTAGACCAAAGGAACAGAAAAAGAGGTGAGAAACATCCCCACACATATAGTCAGTCACCTAATGTTAGACATCCTCGTAAAAACAAATTAATTTTAAACCATTCCTCATGCTGTATACAAAAATTAATTTCCAGTGGTGGGGGGAGGGGATGTGGCTGAAATACCAATAAAGGAAGAAAAAGTGGATTGAGTAACTAATTGCTTGGGTGATATTTTTGGGGGGTTGGGGGTGGAGGAGAAATTACCATGGGCATGGGGATAAGCATACAATCCTTCTTTGTTCTGACCTATAAGAGGAAATGCCAGAGAAGAGAGAGAGAGGCAAAGGCAGTTTGGGGTCTTTACACTACTTGATAAAGACAATAAATCAATGTTAACCAAGCAGGAAAGAAAGCCATAGAAATCCCACTGTTTGCAATAAAGCACCAGATGCTGTGAGCCACAGGCAAATTGAGGGCCTGCCTTTCAGTAGCTCTCTTATGAGCAGAAGTAAAGGTTTTCTTGTAGCAAAAAAGAATCCTGGTCTTATCTAAATGGCAACTGATAAAATTAAGATAGCTTTTTCTTTTTTCTATTATGTTAACATATGGCAATTTAGTAAGTAGGTAGACATCTTATACTATTGTTTTTTAAAAGTGATTTATTAATCCTATATAATAATCCTATGTAATAAAAGTGTAATGTGCAAATTGACCGAAAGATGGAACTGCTGGTTGGTGGGGGGCGGGGCTGGCAAGCAGGTGGCATCAGGCCAGCCAAGGCACATGTGAGTGGGCAGAGGGAGGGGACAGCGATGGGGGGAGGGGTAACAGCGGAGGGGTGATGGTGGGGGCAGGGCCTCAAACAGAGGGAGGCCTGCAGCAGCAGCAGCAGGACCAGTGGGCCTAAGTAGTCATTCGGACATCCCCTGAGGCTTCCCAGACTGCAAGAGGGTGCAGGCCAGGCTGAGGGTGCAGGCCGCCCCTCCCACTGCCCAGTGCACAAATTTTTGTGCACCAGGCCTCTAGTAGAGAAATAAATATTTACTCATTAATGGCAATCTGAGCTGTGGGTAGAGGGCTGATTTTGGTGCTCTCATCATTTGCTTGAGGAGCTATGGGAATATATGGGACTATAAGGGTGAGGGAAGAAGGGCTGATCCAAAAGTCTCCACAGTGAGATCATGTCAGACCTCAAATTTTTCTTCATTTAAACTGATTCCTGCCCTGACTCAATGTTGAGTGTTGTTTCATGCACTGAAGGGTCGCTGGTTCCATTCCACATGGGTTTGATCTTGGATCAGGGTGCAACCAATTTCTGTTTCTCTCTTATATCAATGTTTCTCTCTCACCCTCTTCCTTCCTCTCTCACTAAAATTAATTAAAAATATTTTTAAAAACCCAACAGATTCCCTACCTCACTCTGGAACATCCTCAATTTAAGCTACTTTCTTCCTCTTAACCACTAAACAGAAGCTCCTTGAGGGGAGGGCTCTGTGTGGGCTCTGGGCTCCTAACAATGCTTTGCAGAGTGAGTATGTCATAGATCGTCACTGATGACTTGAATGAAGGAATCATTCTGCAGCGTCACAAGGCAAGAGACAACAGGAAGGGGACTGTAGCTCAGGGAGTTTGTCATCCTGTTAGAAGAAAGTGTCAGAACTGGGGTTAGACAGGATTTGTATAACTCCTAAGTGAATTCTCTTTCTGCGACCTGTGATGGTTAACCTGGTTGCTGTCCAGGTGCACCTGAAGGATTGGAACCAGCGACCCTTCAGTGCATGAAACTAGCATAGACTTCACAGGTTGAGAGCACAGTCCCCTAGAAGACATCCTGTCAGACCCCAGTCTGATTCCAGGGTTCCCTGGCCACCCACACTTCTGACAATTTTGACACAAACTTAAGGGTTCCAGCTAGCCCCTCAGGTCCAAGAATATACAATGCATTTAATTGTCCAATCTCTTTGGTCTTCTCCAATCTGAAAAAGTTCCAAGTCTGAAAGAGTACAGGCCTTTTATTCTATTTATCTCTGAGAAGACCCCCTCATCCTGGGTATCATGACTAGACTCAGATATGAACTTTTGGCAGAAATACAGTGGTACCTCGAGATACGAGTTTAATTCATTCCGTAACCTTGAGGTGTGGGAAACTATGAGTCACAGTAAACTGGTGGGTCTTGTGCAGCTGGCCGATCCTCTCGATTACTCCTATCTCAAATGTTGCTCGTATTTCAAAGCAAAAATCGCTCGCTTGATGGCTCGTATCTCAAAAATCTCGTATGTTAGGACACTCGTATCTCGAGGTACCACTGTATCTCAGAAATGGTTAAGTGTCCTGGTGGGTCAAGGGAAGAGATGCTGTTTACCTGTCTACTGATGATGATGTTAACACGGATGACCTTTTGTGTCAGCCAGGTTTTCCTTGGTATATGATTAGTTTCTGAAGGAAGGTATGCTAAGATCATGTCAATATCCCATTTATCATCAGACCTCAACCCTCCAATGGTATCATCCATTGATGAATCATGCCCAAACCAACCAACACTATTTATTGCCAAATGGTGATTTTCTATTTCCATCCATTCTACATTGACTAGTTGGCATTCTACTGTAAGGAAAACATTTTCTATCTATCTATCTATCTATCTATCTATCTATCTATCTATCTATCTATCTATCATCTATCTATCTATCTATCATCTATCATCTATCTCAGATTTCATTTTATTCAGTGGGATATAATCTATTTATTCATATCTTGTATATTTTAAAGCTTAGGTTGTCCCAGATTTGACTGGTTCTAGCCTCTTTAAGCTGATTCTGTTTGCTTGTTAGATAGCCCCAATATTCTCTAAACTCATCCTTTCTTTCCCAGCACAAAAAGATATTCCAGGATCATCTGGTATTTTATTTGCCCTAGCCCTGGAATCAGCCATTTCTTCCAGGAGCCCTGGATCTTTTTAGTGGAGGATATTTGGAAACTAAGACTCAGTGTTTGGTATGCAAATGACAATCAGGACATCCTAGGTTTTTTTTCAAAAGTAAATAACTCGTATTCTCTCTCTCTCTCTCTCTCTCTCTCTCTCTCTCTCTCTCTCTCTCTGCAATAGGTCTCTCTAGCCTTTTCATCTCCATATTTCAAGTACTTTCTCCAACAGAAAGAAACCCTTCTCCCATTATTCTCAATATATTTACTCCTTTGCTCAATCCTCCTGTATGTAACCAATCACCTAACCACTCTAGCCATCTCCGCCCAGCCCCTCCTCCTCCTTTGCAGCCACTACCAATCCCTCAGCCTCACTCCTTTAACCTATGGTCATCCCACCACTTCCAAAAGATGGAAAAAGAAAAAGAGAAATAAAATAGGTGAAGGAGAAGAAACCACCAGACTTTTTTTTTGTTTTCCCAATCTTTCTTTGTTTTTTACAAAAGCATCAGAATCACCACTGGATTGCTATATTGAAATAATGCTAGCATTTTTCTTAGTATTTACCTCATGTCAGATTCTGTCCTAAGGACTTTTATCTAATTCAATCCTTATAAAACCATTCAAAATAGGTGCTATTATTTTCTATGTGTTATAATGGTTGTATGTAGGCTTGGAAGCATACACATTGCAAAGATAATCAACAGAGATAGGTCATTGCTGGAGAGTTTTAAAAGTTGCCTTTGGGGGTCCTCTCTGCTCTACCAGGAGTAGGCTGGATTCTCCAGTTATGTATGGAACCACATGAGGAACTTGAGTTAAATTGGAGCCAATGTGATTCAGAACTAGGCACACTCTTGTAGATGGGTTTCTAGGCAGCTGCCTAATTGTCCTTCTCTTAATCTAGCTCTGGCTCTAGGCCAGGAAACTATGGCATCAGGATATTAGGCAGCCTGACTTCTGGTCAAGAAAGTAGGAATAAGGAGGGCACCTAGTTTCTTATCAACACTCCATTTCCTGTGACCATATGCTTCTTGTGTGGGGACTGTGCCACTTAATCCCTTAATGTGAGTCCTGTCCTTCTCTCTTGTCCAGCCCCACCATCCCACAGAGCAGCTTGGTCTAGTTGAAATCCTCAGAGTCCAGTGGACCAGCGTTAAAAAGCCCGGCTTAATTCCAAGAGCTGTGTGGCCTCCTCAGTTTCCTAATCAGCCAAATGGGGGATGTAACAGTTACTTTCCTGTACTGTATGGATTTAATAAAGTAATGTATGCAAAGTGCCTAGAAATGCCTACTGCAGACCCTGAGTAAGGCCGACTAAATTGGAAACCACTCAAAGCGTACTTTTTACATGTTTGTTGCTCAGTAATTATTGTTTGGTTAGAATGAAATACAGCAGCACAGAATTCATGCTCTTTGCCTTGTTGCATTTTCTCCTTTGCCTCTGTTCTCTCCTCTTAGTTTCTCCATCTCTGCCTCATTTTGCCAGTTTGTTCATTCATAACATAGAGCTCGCAATGTACCAGACCTTACATTAAGTGCTAGAGAATCACAGATGGATAAAACATTAAGCCAGAACCTCACCCTAGAGAATCATACTTCCAGGGCTGCATGGGGACTGTGGGAGCCTAGAAGGAGGCACCTCTGAGTCATACCCCTGTCTTCTCTCCGCAGGAGGTCATTGCCTCCATCCTGCTGAGCGGGCGGATCGGGCCCAACATCCAGCTGGCTGAGTGCTATGGGCTGAGGCTGAAGCACATGAAGTCAGATGAGATCCACTGGCTGCACCCGCAGATGACAGTGGGTGAGGTGCAGGACAAGTATGAGTATCTACACGTGGAAGCCGAGTGGAGGTAGGAGAGGAGCCCTAGGCTCTCGAATGGGGGGAGATGAGTGTGGGGTGGGGAGGCCCTGGAGGTGCTTCTCTGGAGCACTTCCCAACCTCTGAGAGTCTTCTAGAGCATCTGAGTGACGTTTTAGGCTTAGTTCTCCTGCAGCGTCCTATGCATGTACTTGCCAAAACTTAACATGGACTCACAACACATCCCCATCAAGGCAGGTACCTAGAAATATCCCCAGGCAGGATGCTGTTGGTGCTCTGGAGAAGGAGGAAGAGAGTTCTGGGAGAAGGGTGAGCCAGGCCAATGGCTGGTCCAAGGAAAGTAGTGGCCATAAAGATGAAATCTGGGGTGTCAGTACCTGTGGGCCACCTTTCTGTTCTCTGTGGTCCTCTACCCAACCAAAAGTCCTAAATGGATGGTCAGGAACCACATGTGAGGGGTGAGGTTGTGTCTGCTTTGGCCAGCCCTACTCCTCCTTTAAATACAAGGGAGTCTTAATTTCCTGTCCCAGGTATGACCTTCAAATCCGCTACTTGCCAGAGGACTTCATGGAGAGCCTGAAGGAAGACAAGACCACGCTGCTTTATTTTTACCAACAGGTAAAAAAATAACTCCTATACCCAGGGTCCTTAAATGCCAAGTATTAGCTAGGTTCTCCTAAGAGATGGAAGGACAAAGCCTTGGAGGTCCCAGTCCAGGAAATTTCTCTTGGGGACATTCCTTGGCCCCTGGTCAGCTGTCTAACTCGGCCACTCTTACAGCTAATTAAGTGCCAGCTAACTCCACCTCAGACACTCATGGCTCCTCTTGGACTTTCCTAATGGCTATTTATTGCCCAGGAGACCTGGCTGGTGAAGGAGGCAGAGCAGGTCTGCCATCTGACATCCCTGGTTCCTCATCCAGCTCCACCATTTTCTAAGCTGGACTTCACCTGCATAAAGCTGTTTTCTCTTCCATAAAATGGGGATGATGATGATAATAATAATACCTACTTCATAGGGTTATATTATTGAGGACCAAATGATATTATTAGCAATGTGCTGGTAAACCAGCTCTCTGAGGAAAAACAAAACAAAACAAAACATAGAACTTGCCAATTTCCATGATGTAAATAGACCTGTTTCAAGCTACCAATATGATATCAACTTGCAAAATTTCAAAACATTTAATAACTGGCTTTCAATAGCTGTTTGGAACTGTTTTAACACAACAATTATAGTGCATACAAAGTTCCTAACCCAAGACCTGGCACAGAGTGAATGCCAAGTAAATGTCAGTTGCCATCATTATATTCTGCCTGATCTTAGGTGGTCCCTCCTATATCTCTCTCCTGGTTTGCTGGAGACCATGCCAGACTTTCCTTGTACAGTGGATGACACAACAAGGCTTTGGATAAATTACTGATCCTCCCCCAAATCCTGGTTTTCATATCTCCAAAATGAGGACTGAGGGAGAGGAACTGGAACTTCCTGCCTCGTGGAGCCAATGGGAACATGTCTAAAACATCCCCGAAGACCTCAGCCTGTGGAGGCTTGGTCAGCACTGCTCAGGGTTCTGGGTTCTGGAGGGAGGCAGGGGCAGAGCCAAGGGTGAGCCTCCCCCTTCTGCTCTTAATCTCCTGGTATGCATTTGTGCATGGCAGGCATGTGAGAGAGACAGGCAGGATTGTGTTCAAAGCATCGTGGGGGCTCTGCTTAGGGAAACAGGGAATGAGGGTGGGAGTCTCAGCCTCGACTTTTCTCCCCACCAGCTCCGGAATGACTACATGCAACGCTATGCCAGCAAGGTCAGCGAGGGCATGGCCCTGCAGCTAGGCTGTCTGGAGCTCAGGTATGTGGCCTCTAGGCCTCTCCATGGAGGGGGCTCATGCATCCACTCCTGTGCTGGGCTTCTGGCCAGCTGACTTTCCTCCAGGGTGGGAAGTTAAGAGTGGATATGTGAGAACTGGACAGGGGCAGTGGTGGCCGACAAAGGGTCAGGCCCTGAAGTGCTTGCCTGCCTGGCTGGTCCTCTCTGGCTGGAGTCTCCCACTTCCTTTGGCTGCCACTGCTTTTGCCTCCAGGATGCCTGCTTCTTCCATCTCTCTGTCATCCAAATGATTCAGTAATGTTTCTTTGAGCCTTAGGTGAGATTCTGAGAGATATTCAAATGTTGGGTTTTCTAATCTGTGTTCACCCAGTATGTCCCCACCTAATAAATATGTGTGAAATTAGTAAATTTTCCTAGAGGTGTGTTTATAATTGATCATAGTACAAGACAGGATGAAATATGTACCAAACAGATGTGCCTATAAGAGCCTTGAATTCTGCCGTAGGGCATCAGGAAGGGGGAAATTTGAACTGCTCCAGGAAGGAAGAGAGAGATTTCCATCAGTAGATAAGGGAGAGTTTTGAGCAGGGGAGTATGCATTCCGGGCTCAGGGACCAATGGAAGGAAAAGAACAGATTGGAGGATAATGGGAGGTGAGTTGTGGGAGGTAAGTTGGGGCTGATGGTGGACGACTTTGAATGATACTCTAAGAAATAGGCCTTACTCTTGGCTGCTCTCATTAGCTGGTAAAAGTTATGGATCTATGCCTGCCCATAGTCATTCTGTCCACCTGGTGTGTTCGCCAGTTGAAATGGCAGACCTGGGTTGGGGAGAACCAGCCAGGCACTAGAGGGCCCTCCTATCAGGTGCGTCCTCATTCAGTAATTGGGTCAGGTTGGGGGTAATTGGGTTTTCACTGGTAGCAGCTGAGATGGGGTTCAACCCAGAATATTGTGAAGCTCAATCTCTGGAAAAAGCAGTACATCTGATTAATAGTGGTGACTGGTTCCTCCCAACATCCCAGTGATTTCCAACTGTCCAAATGTTAGAGACACACAGAATATAAGTGATTGGGTTCCTTTGTCAAAAATAACACAATAACTGCTCTTCAGGGCACGAGAGAAGGGCAATCAATGACTTAGGGAGTGAGTTGGATTTCAAGAGATTGGGATGACCTCAGTAAAAACCTGAGTTACCTTTTTCCTAATTAAACATTTTTCCATTTGCCACCTCCTTAATCATTCTAAAATTGCTATTACTTTCATATGTTTTAATTCCTCAGTGTTCATTTTAAAATTTGTTTACCCTTGCATTTAGCCAACCCAATTTTTTTTTTAAAAAAGGCTTATTTAAATATTTTAGTCCTCAAAATTCTCCAATATCAATGCACATTCATTCATTCATTCATTCACTCAACAATTATTATAAGCCAGGAGTGACATTAAGAGACCACTGTGTCTGGGACTTGGAAGTAGCTCTCCTCACCTTAGTGAGTAAGACATCCCCTCTGTCTGGCATACTCTTCTCATGCCTTTGTTCAGCCTGATAAACTTCTTTATTCCGGAAGCTTTAGAAAATTTACCAAGCCAGCGTTGCCTGCTTGCCCGCTGCATTCATAGAAAACCTCAGAGCACACCTGTGAAATGTTGCTAATAAGCAATGTAGTGGCCATAGGCTCTTCCTGCAAAGCCAGCTCATGTGTTTCAATTGGGGATGTCTTCTATTATTTCATGATTTAGATGTTCTTCCCAATTCCATGATTTGGGAATATTTTCCTAGATTTTCTTGTACTTTCAAAATGATGTTATTGTTACATCTATCCCTTTAATCCATCTAGAATAAATGCTTAAGTAAAGTGTGAGATGAGGATATAATTACTATTCTCCAATCATAGTGAATTGTCTAAATTCATATCTTTTGAATGTTAAGTTACTTGCCTCTCTCTCTGCTTATAGCACCAGCACAAACTGTTCTCAGATGTGTATAAAGACAGCTGGCTCAAGGAACACTGAGTCACTCTAATGTGGGATTAAAAGTGTGACAATGTCTGCAACAGTCAAAATTACTAGACATGGTGATCCAGGCAGAGAATAAAGTAGACTCAAGTGTGGACATTGGCTATTTAGTCTCTACTCAAACAATTGCTAAACTAAATAATGCATTAAAATCTCCATCAAGACACACACTTAATGGGAAAGAATATACATTATAAAATGAATAAATGTATTTTCTAGGAATGAGGTTTATGGGTTTTCCTTTTCTTCATGGTTTTCTAAGTATCAAATTTTCTACTCTCCCCATCTTCTCCCTCCCAATGGTTCTCACAAGTGGCAGGGAAGGGGACTGGGCAAGCAGGCTCTGGTGGCTTTGTTCTCTAGCCACCAGATTCTCCATGACTTCTCTCTTTCTCCAGGCGGTTCTTCAAGGACATGCCGCACAATGCACTTGACAAAAAGTCCAACTTCGAGCTCCTGGAGTAAGTCCTGAGACTGGACCCTGTTTCTCCTCCCTTCTTGCTGCCCTACTTTTCCAACTCACCCCTACTTGACTCATCCCCAGACCAGAGCCAAGCAGGACCCCTCTCCTCAGTCCTTGAGCCTCTTACCTCTCTCGATTGGTTAGAATCCTGGGTTGCGGGAGAAGGGGTGTCACATGATGCTTTTCTTCTTCTTTTAGGAAGGAAGTAGGGCTCGACCTGTTTTTCCCAAAACAGATGCAGGAGAGCTTAAAGGTAAGTGGGCAAGGAGCCCAGAGAGACCCCCTTTGTGCTGGTCCCCAGGACTAGAGCTAAAGATATTGGGCTGCGATACAGCCAGAGTGTCTGTGCCATTTTGGGCCCTTTGGACAAAATGCAACCATTGGGCCCTTTCCATGGCTGAGGCTCAGGAATCCTGGCTCTAATTCCACATTAGAGGCCAGTTAGATGTGTGGCCTGATCACTGGGGCACTGCCTCCCACCCAGGGCTATGGTGAGCCTCCCTCGAGACAACAGGCATGTGCTCTAGGTAAGAGATTGCCTCAGCTCTCCTGGCAGAGGCCCAGGGACCGTCTTACACCAGCAGGCAGGCTCTCAGTGAGATCCCTAGGGAAGGAATCAGAGCCTGGAGGAGCCTGTTCACCCCTGTTGTCTCCCCCAGCCCAAGCAGTTCCGGAAGATGATCCAGCAGACATTCCAGCAGTACGCCTCGCTCAGGGAGGAGGAGTGCGTCATGAAGTTCTTCAACACCCTGGCCGGCTTTGCCCACATTGACCAGGAGACCTATCGCTGTGAACTCATTGTAATTCTCTCCTCCACCTGAATTCCAGGCCTCTCGGGAAAGGGAGTCAGGAGGCCGTCAAGGGGAGCTGGGAAGGGGCTGTGCTTGCACTGACCCCAAAATGCTAGTACCGTTAATCTACCTGCATCAGGAAAGAAAGGGAAATCTTGGCTCCCGCTCTGGGAGGTGGGCAGGGTTTGGGGAGGAGGATAAACTGTATTCGGGGGTGGGGTTAGGGTGGGGGGTTAGAGTGGAGGGCCCAGGAGATAGTAGTCTGAGTCCAGTTTAGTGGGCCTTTTCAAATTCTAAAATAGGGGCAGGGCAGGGCTGGAGCAGCAATGTCCTCTCTCCTTTTATTCCAGCAAGGATGGAACATCACTGTGGACCTGGTCATCGGCCCTAAAGGCATCCGCCAGATGACAAGTCAAGACGCTAAGGTAGAGAGAGATTGGGAGCACATCCCATCCAGCCCCAGGCTGTGCTGTCTGCCCTGTCTGCTGCCTCCTACTCTGGCCTGCTCCATCCATTCTTCCTGCCCCATTGCTGAGAGCAGAGGTTCTTGGTATAAGCAGTGGGAGGGGAGTGTTTGGCATGGGGCTGATGGTTCTTTTTCCCCCTGATTGTCTCCTACATAGAAGCTGGGAGAGCAGGAAGGCTTGGGGGTGCAGAGCAGAGGGAAGGAACTATGGCTGCTTTTCTGGCTCAGATACAAGCATTGTACTTTCAATGGCAAGATGGGGCCATCACTCGCTTGGGAGTCAGAAGACCTGGGTCCAGTCCTGGCTCTACCACCAACTTGGCATATGGCCGTGGGCAAGTCCTGGCTCTCTCCAGACCTCTGTTCTCATTTGCAAACCATGGGGCTTAGACTAGATGATCCCTCCAATCTTAATAGTCTTTGATTCTCTCTTCATCCTCCTAAGATACTCCCAGCTCCCACTTTTCCTTGTGCCCCTTCTCCCCCATACTGACCAATTTCCATGGCCTGATCCCAGGAGTGAGAGGGTCTGAAGCCCACCCCCTGATCCTTTCCCACAGCCCACCTGCCTAGCTGAGTTCAAGCAGATCAAGTCCATCAGGTGCCTCCTGCTGGAGGAGGGCCAGGCAGTATTACAGTTGGACATCGAAGGCGCCCCCCAGGTGAGCATCTCTGCTAACCTGGAAGCTCTGAAACAAGGGGGTACAACTGCAAGTTGGGTGTTCTTGTTCAGGTGCTCAGAAAGCTAGGGATTCTCTGACTCCTGAGATCTTGTTAAGAAAACTGCACCTAGTTCTTTGACAAGGTACCAGGATGATGACACATGAGAAGGAAGATATCTCAGGAAACAAAGCTGTTTGAAAGAGTGTCAAGATAAAGCTGAGTTTACTGGGGGTGAGGGGGAGGAAAGGTGACCAGAAATTAAGGTACTAATCAGAGGCCTAACTTTGAACAAGTGAACAATAATGCAGAATCAAGACCTCAAGGACCCAGGGTTTTTGTGGGTGGGAGAATCACAGAGACCTCACACCGAAAACAGATTTCTATCTCTCATCTCATTCATCTATCTCCTGCCCCACTCCCCCCCACTCTTCCCCTGTTTCTGCTCTTGCATATTTTGTACCTACCAGGTACAAGGCATAGTGAGACCAAAATAAGGCAGACCTAAACTGCCTTCCTAGAGTTTAAGGCAGTTGGGAGGGGTGACAAGAGCACCCCCTGGTGGCTATAAGGAATGCAAGCCAAACCCCAGGAGAGGCACGGATGGGTTCTGGCTGGGGATGGATGGCAGGAGTATGCAGTTTCTTCTCTTTTCCTGTGAGGTTGACTCCAGCCAAGGTTCTGGGGTCTCATGCTTAGCTGGTCTCTTCTCTGCAGTCCTTGTCCATCAAAACCTCCTCTCTGGCAGAAGCCGAGAACATGGCTGACCTCATAGACGGTTACTGCCGGCTGCAGGGGGAGCACAAAGCCTCTCTCATCATTCATCCAAAGAAAGGTGCGTTTCCACTTAGAGGCAAACTGGCCTAGCAGGCATATGACCGCGCAGCTGAGCCAGGCTGCCTCTCCGCCAACCTCACCCCATTCCCTCCTCGCTTTGCCCCCCCCCCCCCCCCCGGAGGGTGAAGCTAAGCCATTGACCAATCTGTGACCGAAGTGGCTTGGATAATGTGTGGCCGTGCTCACCTAGCCAGGTGGGACATTGCCTGCTATACCCATTTTGGGTCCCAAGCTACAGACCCTGGCCCACGGGACAGTGGCGGCCTGGAGGCCAGTTTCGGGAGGAAAGGCGATGGTTGGTAGCCCCAGGAAGATTGCGGCTGTTGCTAGAACCTGACTGGTCCCTCTTGCGTCTCTGCTTTGGAATGGGATGAGGAAGCAGGGGTCTGCGCTGGGCCTTGTGGATGGTAGGAGGAGAAAAAAAAAAATAATTTCAACAAAGAGGATTCCGATTCAGGCCAAAGGCTACCCATCTTCCACTCACTCTCAGAAAGCACAGAATGACAAGGGAGGGTCTCCCTCATGCGGGCTCATAGGAGCAGTGAGCTGTCCACCCAGGACTCTGTGTCCCTGGCTCCAGCTCCTTTTCTTCCTTCCCTCTTCCCAGATGGTGAGAAGCGGACCAGCCTGCCCCAGATCCCCGAGCTGTGAGTACAAGCAGATGGCAGGGAACAGGCCCTGCACTCAGCCTGTCTTCCCAGGAGAAGGCAGAACAGCCCGTGGTGTCTGGGCCCCAGTGGAGAACCCTGGCACCCCGGCATTTCACAGTGGCAATATCTTTTTCTTGCCAGTAAATTTCTCCCAGTAAATTCTTGCTGGGATATTTCTATATACTAATGCCACCTGGCATCTCATCCTAGGGGCCATTGCTGCCGTCTCTCCCCTCCTGCCCCCTGGCAGCCTGGACCATACTCCCAGGTTATCGCTGTCAGGACAGGCTGGTTCCCCGGGCAGGCAGCGGGCACAGTGCAGTGGGCCCTCCAGGTGGAAGGTGGGAAAGGGTGGGCCGCCAGGGGACCACTGCCAGCCTCTGAGCTCACTTGGCTCCTGCCCTCTCATCTCCTCCTACAGAAGCCTGGAGGCGCAGCGGCCCCGCCTCTCCGAAAGCTGCAGCATAGGTGAGCCTGCCTGTGTGCTGTCGTTCCTGCACCCAGAGCCTCCCTTCTGCCTGCTCTTGTGACATGGTCAAGGATCCCCTCAAACTTACAGAAAATGAACTTCCCCTATGATGTCTTAAAATATCATCAGTCACACTAGATAATGTGTTTTGAATAGGGCACCATGTCTGTCTGCCAGCTCAGGCTGCCATAACAGAACACTAGAGGCTGGGGGAGCTTAATCAATGGACATGTATTTCTTGCAGTCCTGGAGGCGGAAGCCCAAGGTCACAGTGCCAGCAGGGTCAGGCCCTGTGAGCACTCTTCCAGGTTTACAGACAGCTGCTTTCTCTCTGTGTCCTCACATGGAGGAGAGATGGAGAGCGCGGGTCTCTTCCTCTTCTCATTGGGGCACTATTCCCATCATTGGGCTCCACCCTCATGACCTCATCTAAACCGAATCACCCAAAGGCCCCACCTCCAAATACCATCACACTTATGGGGTCAGGGCTTCAACAGGCGAGGTTGGGGTAGTGTTGGCCACAAACATTCAATTCATAACAGTGTAAATACATAGCAGGTATTCTTTCATTTGATCTTTAGGACATTCCCCAGAAAGATTTGGTTTACAGAAAAGGAAACAGAGATTAAGGGAGGCTAACCAACTTGTTCTGAATAATGCAACTGGGCAGTAGCCAGCAGGGACTCTAACCCTACCACCAGAGACTGGTTCTCGCCTGGCTCCTCCCCTCGCCCCTCCCACCAACAGCACCCTTGGTTCTAGTGGCCTGACGTGGGAGCCACACACCTGGTTCCTGCTGGTGCCCTGGGAGGGCATTTGCCCACCGATGTTCTTTTCCTGTCCTTGCAGAATCAGACATTTACGCTGAGATTCCCGACGAGACTTTGCGAAGGACAGGAGGTAGGTCCTTGACCCCACCACCTTGGCCACAGCCAGGGTCCTATGAAGTGCATTATGGGGATGGGGACACATGTGACACCACAGGGGGACTTAATTCTCTCTTCCTTCCTTCCTTACCTCCTTCCTTCCTTTCTTCCTTCCTCCCTTCCTTCCTTCCTTCCTTCCTTCCTTCCTTCCTTCCTTCCTTCTTTCCTTCCTCCCTCCCTCCCTTCCTCCTTCCTTCCTCTCTCCCTCCCTTCCTCCTTCCTTCCTCCCTTCCTTCCTCCCTCCCTCCCTCCCTCCCTCCCTCCCTCCCTCCCTCCCTCCTTTCCTATGTGTGATTTAGACAGGGACAACCTGAGCGAGGCACCTATGATTTAAAAACCAAGGTGGTTCTTTTATCACCACATTATTGCCCTTCATGTGCCTGTGGAGAGCCTGAGTGTGGACATGGGACCAGCTTTCAGAGGGAATAGGGCGATGGCTCTTCCCTGGGTCTGAAACAATAGAACGGACTAGAGCTTCTTGCCCAGCCCAGCCCAGCCAACCCCTGCTTCTTGGCTGAGGTGTTTCCAGGGGTTTGGTTACACCTGAGCAGGACCTGGCCTTGCAGTCTGTGGACACTCAGGTTCCCGGGTGTCAGTGGTTTCTGAATTCTGGGACTCTGCTTTCTCCACCTGTGCAGGCCCACATTATGGCATCGCTCGAGAAGATGTGGTTCTGAACCGTATCCTAGGGGAAGGCTTTTTTGGGGAGGTCTACGAAGGTACCTACACAAATCACGTGAGTTCTGACGCATCCCTGACACTCCCCTTCCACATTCTGTAGGATTAGGAGGAGGGCGAATTGTCCGGGGCTGGAGGAGGCGGTCACGATGTGTGGGTCCTCACGCACTTGACATTTGCAGTATTTATGAAATACCCAGGGAGTGAGGGAAACAAGAGTCATTGCCAAGCAGGAGAGCGATGCCAGGGATCAAAATAGAGGCAGCATCAGGAGAGGTGCCACTGGCTCTGGGTGGGAGAAGACAAACCCCGGAGGCATGACAACATGCAGTTCTGAGAGAAGGAAGGCGGATCTGAGGCAGGAGTCAGTGGGGAGGCCACTGACAGGGCAGAACAAGGTTGGTGGTTGTGTTTAGGCCTGGGGAAAAGGCAGAGCTGAAGGCAAGGGGCAGGAAAATGTGGAAACTAACAATAAAGAGAGAAAGAGACCTGGATGCCATGTCTGATGATGCTCCACACACACCTGTCAACCTCAGGCAGATCTCTGCCCCCTTCACCTCAGTTTCCTCATCTGCACAACCAGGGACTTGAGCTACCTGATTTTGAAAGCCCTTTCCAGTCCCAAACGTCCTGGTCAAGAAGAAAGAGAGGAGGGAGGAGAGGAGGGCAGAGAAGAGAGGAAAAGGGGCGGGAAGAGCAAGAAGCGGGGAGAAGGTGCTATGCAGAGACCCAGAGGCCAGATGTCCCCTGCCATCCCTTGGCTGGGAAGACGATGGTGACACCGGGAAGGGGCACATCCCTTTTGGGGCACTCGGCTGGACCGAGGGGCCCTGAGCTCACTCTCACTGCAGAAAGGGGAGAAAATCAGTGTCGCCGTGAAGACCTGCAAGAAGGATTGCACGCTGGACAACAAGGAGAAGTTCATGAGTGAGGCAGGTAGGTGTCCCCCAACGAAAAACACGACCCCCCTGGGCTGAGAAGACCCTGAGGCAACACAGATCTCCAAGATGAAGAGGGGCCTGGAATTCGGGGAGGGGTGGTGTGAGCAGTGCTGGGACCCACATGGGAGGAGGGCTGTCCCTCCCCGTCTCTCCCAATTGGGACAGAAAGCACGATTCTCCCACTGGACCTTAGATCCCTCCCACCCACCCCTCCCACCCCCATCACAGTGATCATGAAGAACCTGGACCACCCGCACATTGTGAAGCTGATAGGCATCATCGAAGAGGAGCCCACCTGGATCGTAATGGAATTGTATTCCCACGGGGAGGTGAGCTGGAGGTGGCTGTGGGGGGACCTTGTGATGATGGCTGTGCCATAGCTGAGCAGGGCAGCACGCGTTTAGGAGGGGCCCTTAACTCCCAGCTGCCTGCCTTCTGTTGTTCAGCTGAAACAACCCAGGAACCATTTGTAGAAGAGATTCCTGGACCCTCTTGCCAGCCCGGGTTTTCCCTCCCCTCTCCTCCACCCTGGCCTGCGATAGGGCTCCCTGGCTCATACTGAGGCCATGCCCAGGTCTTGATGGCACCTTCTTCCTTCCAACAGCTGGGCCATTACCTGGAGCGAAACAAGAGCTGCCTGAAGGTGCTCACTCTTGTCCTGTACTCGCTGCAGATTTGCAAGGCCATGGCCTACTTGGAGAGCATCAACTGTGTCCACAGGTGCGGCTGGGGGGAAGCCGGGCCCTTAGATCCGATCCTGGAGTTTGGGATAAAGCAGGTCTTGGTGTCACACAGACCAGAGTGGAAACCCCAGCTCCGATCCCGTCTAATGGGACAACCTGAGCACCTGCTGTGAACCTCTTTCCTCATCTGAGAAGTGGAAACGGGCATGTGTACCTCACAGGATGTTCTTCAGGGTGAATCTGAAGCCCTGGGTGTCTGTAACTCAGTGCATTCAGCCTGCTTCTCTGTGGGTTCTGGGAATTGCTTCCTGCTTGCTCTTCTCCCTTGGGCCCATTTGGTGGCACAGGACTCTGCCAGGAGGAACTGAGCTAGTGCAGCACTGGGAAGATTCTGGGGTCTGGGTCCTTTCAGCCAGAGTGGCTGATGCTGCCTGGTACCCCTAGTCTGCCACATCCAGTCCTCTCTCTGTCTGTGAAGCCGGCCCTTCTCCTCCTGACTCCCTGAAAGGAGGTCCCTACCACCTTTCCTGATCCCCTCGAGGAAACAGAAGGGGTGCTCTCAGAGCACAAGGTATGCAGGTGAATTCTTCCATCCAGCACCACCAGTGTCAGCGATGTGGCCTTGGGAGTGATATTAGGCAAGGCAATGCTAAGGGATATACACATTCAGTCGTTCATTCACTCATCCAGTCATTCAACAAATATTGTGGAATTCTCACCCTGTGCTTCCAGGTGCTGTCCTAGGCCCTGGGATAAAATAATCAAAACAGCCTGGTTGGCATGGCTCAGTGGTTGAGTGTTGACTAATGAACCAAGAGGTCATGGTTCAATTCTCAGTCAGGAGACATGCCCGGGTTGCCAGCTCCATCCCCAGGGTGGAGCGTGCAGAAGGCAGCCAATCAATGATTCTTTTTCATCATTGATGTTTCTCTCTCTCCTTTTCTCTTCCTCTCTGAAATCTATAAAAATATGTTACAAAAAAAACCACAAAAAAACACCCAGACAAAAATCCCTTTCTCATGGAGCTTACCTCCCAACAAAAGGGTAAGATGTGAGACAGGAACACATGCCTGTTTGTGGGGTGCAGATGGAGGGAGAACAGATTTGTTTTCTTTGTGTGACACCTTTTCAGTAATAGAGACCAATGGCAGGCAGAGAGCCTACCTGTGAGAAGCAAGCAGACAGGTCAGTCTGCGGTTCGAAGTGATGCAGGGAGGTAAGGGCCCCGCTCTGGAGTGAGGCTGACTCCTTTCCTATTGGTTACATGCTGGGCAGTTGCTCCCGCTCTCTGTGCTGAGCCAGGGCCTCCTAGGGTCTCTATACCACGACATCGGCACTGGGCTGTCCTGAGGAAGTTAGTCACGAGCTGCCGCTGCTCTGAGCCATAGCGAAAGCCCACACCATCCTGCCGACTGCAGACGGAGGAGACTGCCGCTGTGAAAGTTGTCGGGGCTTCTTCTTGGAGAATCAGCAGGGTGACAGCATCGCTGGCAGAGGGGACAATAGAGTCACCAGGGCAGGAGAACGTAGGGAGCAAGTCCTGGGAACCTGAAATAGGCTTCACGTTGGAGACACGTGAGAAAGGATGGTGGGAGTTGAAGCTGAGTTGATGGTGAGGTGAAAGGGGTGGCAGAAGGCCTTCCGCGTGACTGGGGCTGGGAGGCCACCCCAGCTCCCACCTGGGCGGGGCTCCAACAAGGTGGGTCAGGGAAGGGCTGGCGACACAAGCTGCCCGACTATGCTCCCTGGCCAGCACTCTCCTTTGTCTCTGTTCATCTGTGTCTGTCTGTCTGTGGCATTCTGAACCACCTTGTCTTCATATCCTTCTTCCAGGGACATCGCCGTTCGGAACATCCTGGTGGCTTCCGCGGAGTGTGTGAAGCTGGGGGACTTCGGCCTGTCGCGGTACATCGAGGAAGAGGACTACTACAAAGGTGAGGGCGGCCCGGCCTCTGCTTTTCCCTGAGGGGTCACTGAAGCCACAGCCCCAGAAAACACGGTGATGGTCCAAGGTCTGTAGGTCATTGGGTCCCCAGAGAATAGGCTATATTTTTGGATAATTCTGGATCGTTCTTCTCTAAATATCTCCTGAACCCTCCATGCCCACCACCCCCAGCCTCTGTGACTCGGCTACCCATCAAGTGGATGTCGCCCGAGTCCATTAACTTCCGCCGCTTCACCACGGCCAGTGATGTCTGGATGTTCGGTGAGTGAGGTTTCGGGAGGATGTGGAAAGGGTTTCTATTCTCATCTCCATGACCAGGCTAAGAGGTGGGGCAGAGAGCAGGACTGGGCGCCCACGGTGGGGCTGCAGGGTTCTGTTTGGCTGCAGCCACTGGGAAGCGTGAGAAATGAGAGGCCGGTGATGGGTTGGAGTGATGTGGGCGGAGGGCCTGCTGGGGCAGTGTTGGCTAATCTTCCTGGAGATTAAAACTTCCTGAGCTGACATGTCCTGCACCAACCAGCTCCAGGAACTAGTGTGGGGACACTATGGGGGGATCCTCAAAGGCAAACTCTGAGGTTTGTTCTGAGGAGGAGGTGCAGGGAGAGGCGAGGGAAAAGCTGGTGACAGACAGCCCCTTGCAGAGCACACAGCCTCATAGATGACCTCTCTTGGTTCCCCACGATCTCATTATTATTATTCTTGCCAGTTTCTGCAGAAGGTACTAAGGCCCAGGCAGGTCAGGGCCTTCCCCTCAATCACATAGGCAGCAAGTTTTGGCTTCAGCCCCTAGCTTTGTGGTGGAGGCTTCACTCCTTCCTGAGAGAAGGCACCAGTGGTCCCACAATCTGCCTTGGGCTGCCCCACCCTACCCCACAGAACCCCAGTAGCTGCATGTGGAGGGGTCATAGAGAGGGGACCTTAGTTCACTTACAGATGCGGGTGGCTGGTCCCTCGCCGACCACCATGGTGAATAAAACTCCGGGGATGCTCAAGGGGAAAGCGAGGGAACACGGGAGCTCCTCCCCGCAGGGACCCAGAGCAAATTCCTCTGGTTGTTCCTGGAGAGGCTGGATTGACCTCTCCAGGGGTGAGGCCCACCCCCCTACCCCACCTGGGCCCTGACCCCTGTCCTCCTGCTCACAGCCGTGTGCATGTGGGAGATCCTGAGCTTTGGCAAGCAGCCCTTCTTCTGGCTGGAGAACAAGGATGTCATCGGGGTGCTGGAGAAGGGCGACCGGCTGCCCAAGCCCGACCTCTGCCCACCTGTTCTCTACACCCTTATGACCCGCTGCTGGGACTACGATCCCAGTGAGCGGCCCCGCTTCAACGAGCTTGTGTGCAGCCTCAGGTGAGCCTGGAGCAGGGTGGGGGCTGTGGGCACGGGGCCCTGAGGGAGCCAGGCTTCTCTGCAGCAGCACTTAGAGGTTTATAATGTATTTCCCTAAGCAGGAAGTGTCCTTGTTCCCACCCTGTGCACGAGAGGACCAGGTTCAGAGCTGGTGACGCTCCCAGGGAAGTGACCAGCGGGGCTGGGACTTGCTCTGGGGCCTCCCCTCTGGCCTACCCAGAGCCACCCAGCAGAAGCTCAGAACCTTTGTTTCTCCCAGATTGCAGGGAAGAGAGTCAGTGAGTGAGTGTGTGTGTGTGTGTGTGTGTGTGTGTGTGTGTGTGTTTAAAATATGTTTTATTAATTTGTTAGAGAGAGAGAAAGGGAGAAGGATAGAGAGATAGAAACATCAATGAGAAACATTGATCAGCCACCTCCTGCATACCCCCTCCTGGGGACTGAGCCCGCAGCCCAGGCTTGTGCTCTTCCTGGGAATTGAACCAGGGACCTCTTGGTTCATGGGTTGATGCTCAACCACTGAGCCACACTGGCCAGGCAAGAGAGAGTCAGTTTTGACTGTGAAGACAGTGACCCAGGGATTACCTCTCCCTTCTGACTGGAGCATCAGTGGCCTAAGGGTCTGGTCTTTCTCAGATGTCCCAAAGCCATCATTCCCCCATTCCTGGGGGGTCCCTGGTGAAGGGTGCTACTGGAGTCCATATTAGAAGGTCCTCTGTTTCCTTAGTGGCTGGCCTGACATCCTCTTCCTTGGGTGATCCGACTTTTGGCATTTTTTAAGGCAGACGTTCCCTGTAAAGGGCCAGATAGTTAATATTTTGGGCTTTGTAGGCCGGGCTGTCTCTGCTGGGATTACTCAGCTCTGCCCTCGCAGCTTAAAGCAGCTGTGGGCAGTATGTAACGAATGCGTGTGGCTTGGTTTCAATGAGACTTCATGTGTGGACACTGACATGTGAGTTTCATATAGTTTTCCAGTGACATGAAATAGTTTTTCTTTTTTCAATCATTAGAACACTGATAAACCATTCTTAGTTTTGGGGCCACATGAAAATAGGTGGTGGCCAGGCTGGCCCGTGGGTCCTGACTCCTGCTTTAGGGAATCTAGTGCTTTGTTGGTGTGAATACTGCAACTTCAAATCCTATCATTTAAATGCTGGCTTATTTTTAAGGCAAGAATAGCCCCTGGAAACTGCCTTTGGGAGGCACCCTGATCCGATGCTGGGAAGGCCCAGGCCAGGCCACTGGGAGTGGCACTTTGTTTGTAGGGGCAGGGGCGGCAACCAATGTGCAAGACACCAGCTTAAAAGGGCGTTCTGATCCTGTCTGTCCCTTTATTGACTCTCCCCATTAATTCTAGGCTTGTCTCTAGGCCCCTGATAAGAGAGATTTGGGAAATCAAAGGATTCCAGGAGAAAAGTATTTGAAAGATGTAACTTGAGAAAGCAGATACTCTGGGGTGATGAGTTGGTGGGGGGCTCTTAATTCATTCTGGGGCTTTCGAGCCAGAGGGAGCTGTGCCAGAGCGCTTCTCCCTGGGTTCAGAAGCACACCCCTCAGAACACTGGGCCAGCCCCCTATCATGGATGGAGCAAGGAGATGACCCCAGGGTACCTCCCCCAAATCCCAGCCTGGCAGTCTGCCATTAGAGTTAAGAAAAGATTTAACAAGTGTTTCCCAATCTTCTAAGGTAAGAAGGACCTTTTTGAAATCAAACTTTGAGAATTCCTCCATTTAATGTCAGTTACACTTTAGACTGTTAAAACAACTTGTTGATTAACAAAATGCAGTGAGCTGTATAATTAATTTCTTATTACGCACAACGTGACACATAAATCTGAAAACACAGTATCAACTATTGTCTAGCCAGTAGTACATTAAAATGATTTAAAAAGACAATTTAGATGAAACACATTTACAGTTTACTTAATACTCCATGAAGCAGGCAGTCTCCATTCCTAAGGGTTAGAGAATTGTGAGATGAGGCAGAAAACAGGAAACTTTAACAGGATAAGGAATAATGAACATGGAAGGGAAAAGCAGAAAATGAATAGGGAACAAGGGAGGAAGTATAGAGCCCTGAGCTGTCTCAGTGTGGGGATTGGCTGGCTAGATATGCTGCATTTCTGGTCTCGCAGAGCACTTAGAGGCGCACAAGAGCTATCTGAGCTGTGGTTTGCTGGGGTGGCACCCCAGAGCGACTCCGTCTCGGGCCTAGACCCTTATTTCAATCATACGTAATACTTGGTCTGCAGACAATGTGTGTGAGATACACACGTGAGCATGTGGATTCATGGACCCTTGCAACTATTCCAGAATCCTCTTGGGTCTGTGATTCCCAGGTTGGAAACCACTGGATGGAGCGAGAAAGGCAAGAAGCATTCATGTAGCCAAGATGGGAGTGATCCACAACCCTTTCCCATCAGCACACACCAGGAATGTGCTGATGGAACATTTCATGGAAAAAGGGAGATGTAGAACCCAGACCTTGGTCCTGACATTGGCTGGGACATCAGAAATCTGCATAAGGGATCAGTGCCGATGGAAGGCATGGGAAGGCAAGATGCCCGGGAGGTGGGCTGGAGATACACTCCACTGTCCCATTGGGCTGGGACTGTCTCTCCAAGGACCTTTCCCCCCCTTGGATCTGTCCCTGTAATCCTCCGAGCCTCAGTGTGGAAGTAAGCTCGGGATCCTCATTCCAGCCCATCTCGGAGGGGCCTCCCCAGCCCACGCTGCAGAGGAGTTGGAGACCGGACCTGGTGGTCGTCCTCCGGGCCCTCCAGGCATTGGTGGGGTGCAGAGAGGAGCTCCAGGAGCACCTTTGACCTTGTTTCTCTCTCCTATCTGACCTGACCCCTTGGCAGTGACGTTTATCAGATGGAGAAGGACCTTGCTATAGAGCAGGAGAGGAACGCTCGATACCGACCTCCCAAAATCTTGGAGCCCATAGTCTTCCAGGAACCCCCGCCCAAGGTAAGCCAAGCCCTGGTCTCCTCGGGCCCCTGAAATCACAACAGAGCTAGGTCCTCATCTGGCCACTCCTGGCCTGACCATATCACTCCTCTCTCACAGCACAGAGCAGGTGTGCCCCTGTAATTCTCCCAGCCCCTCAACCCAACCGTCCCTCAGCACTGAACTCGGCCCCTGCCCCATTGGTGCCCTGGCAGGTGGGATCTGAGATAGCAAGTTAGCCAAGCCTGTGGGCAACTGAGTCACCCTGGAAACACTTCCCTTGAGGGGCTCAAGCACTTTTATTTCTAGCATTTTTTAGGGACAAGTTAGATCCCCGTGAGGGCACATGGATGAGGCATGTCCCTGGACTCCTTGGGTGCAGCCTTCATGACCATACCTTCCATGACATCTGTGGGCACAGGAGCCTGTGCCCTGATGCCTCACCCTTAGGTGAAGGACGGTGCCTGTATCCGGCAGCTCAGGCTGCCGTGACAGAATTCCATAGGCCAGATGGCTTACACAACAGGCCTTTGTGGAGGCTGGGAAGTCCAAGATCCAGGTGCCGGCAGATCCGGTGTCTATTGAGGATGCTTCCTGACTTGTGGACAGCCAGCTTCTCACTGTGTCCTCAGAGGGCAGGCAGAGCAAGAGCTCTGGCGTCTCTCCTTAGTAGTATAAGGACACGAATCCCACCCTAGGGCCCTACCTCATCACCTCATCTAACCCTTACTTCCCAAAGGCCCTGTTTTCAAGTACTATCCCACTGTGGGGGAGGGGGAAGGAAAGGACTGCAACATAGGGATTTGGTGGGGACACCAATGTCAGTCCATAGCACGGCCCTTTGCCTGGTATGTCTTTCCCTTTTCCTGAGTCAGGGCTCAGCTCAGTTTCTCTCTCCTCCATGAAGCTGCTGTGAGTGCCTGAGCCCTCTGTGGCCTCCTACCCCTGATGTCTGTGGCTCTCCGCTGCTGTTTGGGAGGTGCTCCCACACCCAGAGAAGCTACACACATCTTAGACCAGTAACCCCTCCAGGAGGACAAAGAGGCTGGCCTCTTTGTCCCTGCCCATCATTCAGCATGCAATGGGCGCTCCATAAGTGAGAACTTTGTCCCTCAGCCTTTTCATTCTGAACAAGCCCGCCCTGTCTCTGACCGATGCTCCCCTTAGTGAGAGATGGGGACTGACTTCTCCCTGCGTTCTCTCTCCAGCCCAGCCGGCCCAAGTACAGGCCCCCTCCACAGACCAACCTGCTGGTGCCCAACCTGCAATTCCAGGTAAACACGACCAGAGGGCCGGGAAAGCTTGGGCTATGTCTGGCCTTGGTCCTTCCTCAAAGTCTGTTCTTGTGCCTTTGAGGAACAGTAACCAACTGCTCAGGAAATGGAGAAGGCCAGCTTCGTACCAGAAAAGAATAGCACTCAGAGATCAAAGGAACCAAAAGGCAGTTCCCCCAGGCTGTCCTCAGCTAAAGCCCAGGGCACCTGTCCCGGTGTTTACTGCTGCTGCATGTCCTGCTTCCAGCTACTCTTCATGCCCAAAACCGCCTCCCTGCCCTCCTACCCTGAGCAGAGCCTTCTGAGAAGGAGTCTCAGGTAGCTGGGGACCACTGATGTTCCCCCCAAAATAGAGTTGCTTCCTGGGGCTCCCCACAGAGGTCCTGGCCAGAACCAAGGCAGCCACTGAAGAGAGAGAAGGGCTCCTTCCTTGCTTCCCTCCCACTTTTGTCATTACCAACCACGGAAGCTTCCCAGGCTGCAGGTCCCGTCTCAGTGTCTCTGTCCTGTCCCCCCCCCCCCCCCGTCTCTCTCTCTCTCTCTGTCATATCTCGGTCACAGGAGCCCAGGCTTCTCTCTTTTCCCTCTCACATCCCTCAGCTCAGAGTCACTGCCTAGTGCCAGAGCAAGCCCAACCGAGAGCCAACATAAATCCTGTTCATTTGAAGAAAAATCTCGATGCAAAAGATAGACGCAATGATGCTAAAAAGAAAGTTACCTGTTGTGATGTTTAAAGTAGGACTAAATACATATCCATGGGCTGATTCTGTCTGTCAGTGTGTAACATGACTACGAAATACAACGCTTCTCTCAAGAGCCCTGCAGGAGGAGACGTACTCCGCCGGTCAGTAGCACGCGTGGACCCATCGCGTGCAGAGCCTGACGGGAGGGCTGTGAGATGAATGGGAGGTCGCCAAGAGCTGTGTCTGTCGCTCCGCCGTGTCTTCCAAACGGGGCCAAGGGATTGCCCACGTCACACTTTTTATTAGGTCCCGGAGAGCAGGCCCTGACTCTCCCTGGTGCTCACGCATCGTTTCTTTGTGCTGAGTGTTGTAGCTGCTAATTGTCTACCTTCTTGCCTTGTCCTTGTGCCTGTGCTTCTCTGCTTCTCCTGAATAGGTCCCCGAGGGTCTGTGTGCCAGCTCACCTACGCTCACCAGCCCTATGGAGTACCCATCTCCCGTAAACTCGCTGCACACCCCACCTCTCCACCGGCACAATGTCTTCAAGCGCCACAGCATGCGGGTAAGAGGGCTCTGCATGCTGCGTCCCAGCCCGGAC